>JASSKH010000010.1:15589690-15677919 GCA_031763025.1 Macrocystis pyrifera | reverse complement strand
CCGAATAATATATAACCGTGAAAAGCCCTGCACATACATCTATCCTGCAGCGCGCACTCCTCGCGACAGCTACCGTATACTAATGACATAATATTTCATGAACATCAAGAGGCGGGGCATTTTCGTCGAAGCGGAGGAGGAGGAGGAAGAGGAGGAGTCGGGCATGTAGGTCAGGTCACGCCACGACCACTACCACGCGACGTAACTGGTACGTACGAACCATATTACGTACTCTTGAACAGTACACCAACCGCCCCAAAACGTGTACTATTACTACGGGGGTCCACAGTTAATAGGACCTATGGTATACATAAAAACCCATATATTTACCTATTTTTACTAACAAAATTTGGTCCTATTTACTATGGTCCCCGTACCAGGGTGGGACCGTGGCCGGACACGAGCCCGGCGGGCAGGGCAGGCGCGGCATAGCCTGGAGGTTTCGTTTGAGCGGAGGGTGAATCTCGAGCGATTCCCACACTACCCTAAGAGAGGACTCTCCGGACGGCAGTAAAAAGCTTGACAGCTTCCCACACTACCCGCGGAGCGAGGACCCTCCGGGTGTCTGCCAAAAAATCACGCACGGTAACACACGGGTGATATTTAATATATCACACCCCCTGGGATAATTTTCGGAGCCGATTTTCCCAAAACCGGGGTATCGTGCCTCACTACGAAATTGGTACCAGCGTTACATACAATCCCACTCTGTCCGAAAATATAGGCATCATTTTCATATTAACATCAAGTAAAAACGGTGGTATCGTATCTATTAGGTACATAGCTTTTGGAAATATCTCGTCGAGATCATGTTTCCGTACGTAGACGCTCCGCTCGGCGTTTGCACCGTCCTCCTTGTCGAGAAAAGTCGACTTTGGAACTCATCTGAGGGGGGGGGGGGGGTGTTATCTTACCACCCGTGTGATATGTACGGTGTGTTGTCTTGTCAGACAGTGTGATACGGTATATAGTTTGTGATGTGGTCACAAGAACATTAAGGCCCCCCCCTCCGGCCAGCCATAGTTGATAGAGCGGTATGGCAGAAAGTAACAAAAGGGCGAGCTGGAATAAGGTGGGATGGCGTAGTTGAGAAAGTATGGAAGGATGCACGGGGGGAAACCAAGAAGAGGTGATGTCCGCCGGGAAATTTTGGGAGGTACAAGGCAGAAGCAGACGAAAGGATAGAAAAAAGGGAAAGGCTAGCGCTAAGAAACAAGGCGGAATCGGGGAAAACACTTAGAATAGATATACGGGGGATTGAGCGAAGGAAGAGGAATGAAAACGTATTTGCACGGCCCAATGGCCTTTGCGAAAACGCTGAAACTGCGATTTCGTGTAGGTGACCTGGGACCTGCCAGAAAGAGAAGAAAGAGGTATACCAGTAGCCGGGAGGAGGAGGAAGTAGATGCACAGATGTGCCCGTGTGGCAAAGCGATCGAGACTAGAACTCACGTAGTGGGATAATGTGGAATGTACAAGGAGGAACGGGATGTGTTGGAAGAAGAGATGAGCGAAACAGACGAATGTGACATGGAGGAGTTTCGTACACTAGATAGCAGCGCGGGGAAAACGATCCCTATCCTAGGAGATAGATGGTGGCCACAGGCGGCCAAACAGGAAGGGGATAAGCTTAGCAAAAAGTTTCCATGTAATATATGGAAACAACGTGATGAGCGCTCAATTGTTGGAGGTGTCTCTATTAGGAGTAGGAACGGTGCTCCGTCTCCAAAGGGATGAGTGGTCAATGGTCAAATGACTAAGGCAAGCAACAAATGAGTACGCCCCCCCCCCCCCCCCCCCCCCCCCCCGGATCAGTCCAGGATCAGGTCGGGTCGACATGCTCGCGCGTCCCGAGACATCTTTTGATCGCCACGGCAGCATCGTTGCGCACCACCACACCACAACGATCGTGGGTGCCGCCGCGTCGAGTCTCAAGAGCGGCCGTACAATGTCTCGACGAGATATCTTCGCAAATGCTGGTTTTTAGCAACAACACACGTACAGTATATACACGGAAGAAAGCACACCCCGGTGATGAAACATCTTGACCTTTAAAAATATCATCACCGGGTGTGTTATCGTGGCGGGGGGGGGGGGATGCTATGTAACGCATCCCCGGTGATGAGCAACATGCACGGGAGCCCCGGAGCTATGGGGTGTGGTAACATAGGGGGGGGGGGTGATAACGAGGGGGTGGGTTAACGGTAGCAATTATTGCTAAGGAGCGTTCTTAGACCTCGACCAGACTGCAGATGGCGTTTTAGCGGGCGTGATAGCAAGGGAGTCGACAGCAAAGGGGGTGATACCGGAAAACAAGGGGGGTGTGATAGATAACAAGGGGGTATGCCAACATGTGAGAGCCTGTGGTCTGAAACCAGCTTGCTTTTTCATTCCCACGCAACGCCGCCGGTGATGGTAAGGCCCACGCCTGAAACCGGAGACGACAGCAAAGATCCCCGCGTTGCCGCAATGCGGCAGGACGACTACCGCTAGGGCATAAAGTTGCTGTTGCGATGGCGAAAACTTCCGGGTTTAGACACTAATTGCTGTTCAGCGCTAATCGGCGTCGCGCCACGCAACCTTTTTCGCCGCAGGCGAAAAACCCAGTTGGGCACGTCCTTCCCGCCGGACGCGGGCAAGATATATAGTCGAGGCACCTTTTTTCTGTTTTCGCTATGATCGAAAAATATGTACCAGGTATTAGGGTTCCAAACACACTTTGTCAAGTGGTTTTCCGGCGAATATCAACGCAATCGTCGCAATATTTTTACTCCGGCCGCCCCTGCGGGGGTAGGGGGGGGGGGGGGGGCGGGCTAAACGCTTGCGGTCCGTGAGCGCAACACGCCTTCCAGCTCACGTTGTGCTTCGCGGAACAGGCGCCGGAGCCCTAAATACCGTATATGCCCCACCACTGTAGCTACAGGTACCACCATAGAAATTCAATGACGTCAAAGCTCTCCAAGACTACACTTCAGAGGCGCTTGCCCCGTTGAAAAGACTATCTGCTGCCAGAAAAACCACACCAAACTTTTATTTCAAGCCGACGCCCCCGAACAACACCGTAGCATTGCGCACCGGTTTTTGTGTTCGAGATAGGCTTACAACGCCAAGCGACGTTTACCGTGATGGGCCACAAACCTACTACCGGCGCTAGTGGTTGGGGCTCGGGGCACACTAGGAGGAGTAGTAGCAGCGTTGTGGGTGATCGGTATCCACCAGGTGGTGTGATAATTTTGGAGTCTGATGCTGTTTTCAGACGCAATTCCGTAGGGGGTGTGCTAGTCAACGTACCCCGGTGATAAAGTAGCGATCGAAAAACGAACAAGAAATAGATCACCAGGTGTGCTCATGTGGGGGGGGGGTCGTACTCATTTGTTGCTTGCCTTAGTCATTTAACCATTGACCACGCATCCCTTTCGAGGCGGAGCTCGTGTGTGGGGGGGGGGGTGGTATCTAAGGGGCGTGTACTTTCTTCCCTGCTATACGGTATACCATGATACACATGTACCTGAATTGTACCTGGTAAAAGAGACGTTGACTGACACTACACATATCTTCGTGTTGCTTCGTCCGTGCAGCAGCTATCTGTCCTTCTTGAGTGTGTATGTACGCGTTCCTTCTTATCAACAGCAGCCTTTCCGATCTCCTTGCGTCATTTGTGTTCTGCTTCATTTCACATTTTTTTTTTTTTTTTGTCTTTTTGTTCTTGTTTTCTGGTCTCGCTTGTGTTGTCGTGTTCTCGTACCGGTACGCTGGCATCTCACTTGCTTTACAGTACCCATAAAAAATTGCGATTATTCTTGTTTTCGGTCTTCCTCTCTCTCACTCTTTGACCAGATAACTAGCATCTCTCTAGGATAAGGAATCACGAGGGACACTGGGTGTATGCAACTGATGAAGCTGGGTAGAAAGGACGATTTAATGTCAAGACAAGATATGCACACCAACATACTACTCTGTCCCATAATATAGTGACCAATTGAACTCTGGCGTCAGGAATATGATCACCATTTGGTACTTGCAAAGGTGTGAAGTTTGAATGACTGAAAGTCGCCAGCTAGGTAATAGTTGGCTAGGTGCTACAGATCGTTGCCGCGGCGACAAATATTTCGACTATTCGGGTTTTCTTGCTTGTGGGAGGCTTCTTCGCTACGTACGGGGTGAGCATTTTCCCTGGAGACCACACGCTCAGAGACAGACAAAAGATAAAAAAAAATACCTGGTACAGAGCAAGAACAGATCCGCCCTGGGAGGTCTAGAATCATGAAAAGGGTGGGGGGTTGGAGACCTGTCCGATGTATAATTCGCGCGGTGGAAGTATCACTATTAATAGTATCACACAAAGCTTGCAAAGATGAGTTTCAACGAAATCCCCGATCTCACAGCTGACTGTTTTCTTTAGTATTGCTGTTAATGTGGGTTCCAGGTTCTCGACCAGACCGTCGCATGGGTATTGTCCCGCGGAGGTCCCACCATTTGCCGAGGTCGTGGATATCCGTATATCTTGTTGTACGACTGTGGTCATCCATGCTCCATGACTATTTGTTGTCGTCAGCAGTGACATTGTCCCGTGACAAGTAGTCGCTGCTGATTGGACTCTTCCTCTCCCATCATCGTTGATGGTTGTTTCGAGAGATCGTCCGCACCGATCCTATACCAAAACCTGGCGTGTCCTACACGCTACACCCTCTAAGCAAGGGAAGTGCCACAGATGTCGAGTCGAACCTGGGGGTCCTCCCCACATTCACATTGATAAATAAAAAAAACAACTTGACACGATAAAAAAAAAAAACAAAAGCTGTGAGGTCGAAGGTTTGGTCGGAACTCATATTTGCAAACTGTGTGTGATACTTCGGTCGCGCGTACTACGGGTTGTATATTTTTATGAAAAATGTTACAGTATGAACATCCATGGACCTGTGTATCTCGTAACGGCACCTCGTACCCAACCAAAAGGATTTTTTTTCTTTGTTTTTTTTCGTTTGATCATCACTTTTTACTTTCCAGCCTAACTCGTAGAGGAGGTTTTAGGGCCCATCTTATCGAGGACTTTCGGTTCTTTCAATCTGACTCGATTTTTTTTTCCTAATTTAATTCAAGGGGCCATCTTATCGAGGACTTTCGGTTCTTTCAGTTTGACTTGATTTTTTTTTTCCTAATTTAATTTGCATCTGATTGAACGAAATTTAGTGTTTCCCGTCAAGATGGGCTCTTACCCTCAGCGATCTTCTAGACAAGCCGGGGTCACAGGTGTCGTCCCTTCTCCCCCCCCGTACGTGCCTTTATTTTTTTGTCGTGCATAGGGTTCAGCGTTCTCACTGCTCGTCGATTTTCATCGAATGAAGTTCACTCACGCCCTCGCGCTTTCCGCTAATCAATTTTTTATGCAAGAAAAAGTTCCAACGAGCTTCATTCGGTGAGACTCGAACCCCGCGAAATTGATACGAACAGAGATAAATCAGACAAACAGGCAAAAAAAAACAATGAACGCAACAACGAAATGCCATCAACACAACACAAAAGCGTGCAGTAATAACGAATAACGAAAACATCGAGATCTGCAGGAATAATAAAACAACAGTATGAAAAAAAAAATCATACCAGGTATATAGTAGAAAACAGAACAAAAAATGCATGTAGTGAAACAACGAATATAGCGCAAACATGAACGGAATAACATGCGAACGAAAAAAAATGAAAGAGGAAAGAAAAAAAAACAGAAAAAGAACAAAAAAGAAAACACAAACAAAAATGAAAAGCCAAGAAAACGACACGAAAACTCACCAAGGTTTGCTTCAGGCGCGAACGCGCGTACCGCGTCCCCACGAACCCCCTCAGGTCGGCCTTCAACAGCGGGTCCAGCCAATCCGGAGACCCCGCCCTCTCTTCCTCCCCCCTATTCCGCCCCACCAGGCCTCCCGCCCCCGCCCCCCCCCCCCCCTCCCCCCCCCCCCCCCACCTCCCGCCCCCGCCCCCCCCCCGGTGATACGACCGCTTTCCCTTGAAGGAGGACGAGGATAGCGTCTGAATGCCGCCGCCCCCTCCGGCTACCCCTGACAAAAGCCCCCCCGACTGGTCGTGGCGCTGGTCCTGTATCAGGCGACCCGTAGGTCCGGCCGCCAGCTCGCGCCGGACTTTGTCGCGCCTCGCCTTGTCGCGCTCTCGTCGTCGCTGATTCGATTCGACGGTCGGGTTGGGTTGGGTTGGGTTGGGTTGGGTTGGGTTGGGTTGGGTTGGGTCGGGTCGGGTTTGGTTTGGTTTGGTTTGGATTTGTTTGGGTTGGGTTGGGTCGGGTTGGGTTGGGTCGGGTTGGGTTGGGTCGGGTTGGGTTCGGCTCTGTTCGGTTCGATTCGGCGTTTTATTTGTGCATTCTAATTGTCATAAGTGAGGCGGAGGCGTCGTTGCTGCCTGCATGTGGCGAGTAGGGATGGTAGCGTGGGATGGTTAGCGAACGGCGTGCCAGCAGCAGCAGCAGCAGCAGCAGTATATACAGCATTTGTTGCTTTCGCATCGACTCATCACCACAAAAAGATATACTGGTATTACGGGGGGTCCATAGTTGACGGGACCAAATTTTGTTAGTAAAAATAGGTAAATATATAGGTTTTTATGTGTACCATAGGTCCTATTAACTATGTACCCCCGCAATAGTAAATGGTCGCAAAACAGCCTCTAAACTTTAAATCTGGAGGGGAGGGGGGCACAAAACATAAAATACCACCAGGAAAAATAGACAACACTAAAACGTAGCGCTCTTTTTTGGGCGCGTCCAGGCTTCCTTTGGCTTCAATATAACAGTTTTAGAGTAGGGAGGGGGGGTCAGTCAAGAGATCAAACCACACGGTCTCCTATATATATAGCATCCTGCCACCTATCTTTGCATGTTCTATTGGGACCAGAGTTGAACAACAACTTTTGCAGTGAACGCAGTGAGCGACGCACAAAAAATAGGCGATGCAGCTATTGTCGGGTGCGGCGGGCTTGATAGTCCAGTCGGTAGTTACAGCAGTATGGGAGGGTCGTCAATCGAGAAGGTGTCATACAGCAAAGAGAGTCTGCCTCACTGCAAAGTAAATATTTTTTTTGTTGGGATACAGAGAACCTTTTGCCAGGAGAAGACACACCTTCACAGTGGGGGTCTTTCCTTGGGCATCACATCAGAGATGGAACACCTTTGGCTCCGAGGGGTGGATAGATAGACGATATTCGTGGGGGTATGGCTGTTCGAGTTTTCAGGCCAGGAAGAACTTCCTGCTGGGATCAAGGGACGGGCGTGGACCCAACTCAACCCCTAACCCTAGCCCTGACCCCGATTCGGACCCGAAGCCGACCAGAAACGGGCGAGAAACGCGGCTGCGTCGCTTTTTGTCCTTTGAATTATCCCGCCATCTGCTGACCTAAATATATCTCTGAACCCATCAGAGTGCATAAATAGCTACCTTCGGAAGATTCACTGTTAAGGTTTGTCCGCTATTAATACTGCCTTTTGCCGTAGGAAACATACAAAACAATGTATAATACGTATATAGGGCACATGCATACGCATGCACGCATGCATGCACGCATGCATGCATGCATGCAAGCATGCAGCGATCGATTTCTCACCACCTTCAAAGCTTCGGCCTTCCGCTCTTTCGCTTCTTGCTCGTCCCGTGCTTTCCGGTCCTCCTCGCTCAGCCCGCTATCCCCCGCACCGCCTGCGCCCCGCAGCCCCCGCTCCACCTTGGGCACTACATCGCCGCCACCGACAGCGTTACCGGCAGCGTTATCCATGGCGTTTCCGACGGCGTTACCTGCAGCGTTAGCGTTACCGACAGCGTTAGCGTCACCGACAGCGTTAGCATAGCAACAGCATTGCCGACGGCGTTACCACCAGCGTCACCGACAGCGTTACCTGCAGCGTGGGGTGTTACCGACAGAGTTAGCGATACTGACAGCGCAAAAGATGGCGATACCGCACGCGTTACCGTCACCGACAGCGCTACCAACAGGTTGAGCGTCACCGACAGCGCTAGCGTTCACGACAACATTGCCGACAGATTGAGCGTGACCTACGGCAATACCGACAATGCTACCGATAAAAATACAACAGATACCGACAGTGTTACCGACAACGTTACCGATAGCGATACCGACAGCATTGCCGAAAACATCACCGACATTATCCCCGACAGAGTTACTGACGGAGTCAGGCATATAGCAACATCATTGCCGATATCATTACCGACAGCGTTCGCGTGAACGACAGCATTACCGATAACGTTACCGACGGGGTTTGCCGCCAGCGATATCGTTACCGATAGTGTTGCCGACAGGAAATCTGGCAGTTAGCAGTACCGATATAGTTACCGACAGCATGACCGCGTTAGCGTTAGCGACAGCAATACCGATAACGTTACTGACGGGGTATGCCGCCAGCGATATCACTACCGAAAGTGTTACCGGCAGGAAATCTGACAGAGCCAACATTCCCGATAGAGTTACCGACAGCATGACCGATAACACTAGTGCTGCCGACAGTGTTACCGTTGCCGTTGATGCCATGCTGCCAAGCTGCCGAAGGCCCTTGCCCTTCTTTCCCGGCTCCCGGCGGCGGCGGCGGTGGCGGCAACAAGCCTTGGTGCGAGAGCACTTGTGCGACGGCCTCGGCCGCGGCGTCGGATAGCCGCCCGTCCCTGTGCTGCTGCTGCAGCTGCTGCTGTTGGAGGAGGAGTTGCTGCTGCTGCTGCTGCTGCTGCTGCTGCTGATGTCGAAGGTGGGCCGGTTGAAGCTGAAGCTGGTGCAGCTGGAGCTGATCATGGTGTTGGCTGAACTGCCGCTGTTGGTGCTGCTGATGCTGCTCCTGCTGCTGCTGCAGCTGGTGTTGCTGCTGCTGGTGCAGCTGCGGTCCGTGCGTCTGCATGTGTGCTGCCGATAGCAGCGGAGAGGTCGCCCGTCCCACTCCTTCTCCTTCCTCATTCACCACCGCCATCGCCACGTCGTGCAGGTCGCTCATGCTCCTCTGCTCCTGGTGCAGCAGGCCTTGCTGCTGCTGCAGTTGCTGCTGCCGCTGCCGCAGCCGCTGCTGCTGCTGCTGCTGCTGCTGCTGCTGCTGCTGCTGTGTTTCCGGGCCCTGCCACTCCAACATTCGTGCCCGGTGCCCGTTGTCTGGCTCAGCGTACGGCACCATCGTGATGGTCGGTACTTGTTCCTGCTCCTGCTGCTGCTGTCGAAAGCGCCGAAGGTGTTCGTGCTCTCCTTTCACAAGCCCCGGCGTCATCTGGCCCCCAATTGGCGCCCTCTGCATCTGCGACCAGCGGGGCGAGCGGGGGCGGGGCGGGTAGGCGGAGGGCTGTCTAGACCTTGCAAAAAGGTGCAGAAACGAGTAAATGCGGTCTCTAGGCCCTCGCAGGACACGGAAAACCCAACGGCGCAGTGTTTTGGCGGCCGATCTCGCGGCCTCGGGGGGGGGGGGGGGGGGGGTGGGAAGGGGGGGAGGGGGCGTGCTCATTTGTTTCTTGCCTCAGTCATTTGGCGGGTGTACGCAGGGGGGGGGAGGGGTTCTATCTCACGCACGACCGCATTTGGAGCATGGAAGCACGACATCACCACTACCACTGCCAACGCCAACACCACCACCCACAACAACATCAGCAGCAAGGGTTGTGGCAGTTGAGAGCTACTACGCTCCGACACAGACACCGACCGCACACCCGTTTGTTTCCTACACTATTACGGAGGACCATAGTAAATAGGAACTGCGGTACGCACAAAAAAAACCATATATTTCCCTATTTTTACCGACAATATTTGGTCCTATTTATTATGGTCTCCCGTAATAGTAGACACACTATTGATAGCATAATAGCAGTACAGGCATCCTTCCCGCTCACAAAAAAACAAACAAATTTCACGACGACAGCGCTGCAAATCAACGCCCCCCGAAACCACACCAAACCACGCCACAGCGCGCCGCACCGCACCTGTTGCTCCACGTCCAACGCAGAAGCTCGGGAAGTACCCAAGCCCTCCCCGCCCCCCATCCCTTCCGCCTCCCTAACAATTCGGGAGGCCGCGCGGCCTCTGTTCGTCGCCTGTATCCAATCCTCCGCGACGTCCGCCAAGCTACGGTTACCACCCACCCCACCCCGGCCAGCCCCCCCTTCCAAAAACGCCTCCCCTCTTGCACCACCACCACCACCACCACCACCACCACCGCCGCCATCACCCCCGGCGGCTACCACCGCTCCAGCGGCTACCGCCGCCTTTCCCTGTCTCTGATCGCCGGGGTAAAAACTCCCCGGCGAATCCTCTTCCCTCCAAGCTTCTGCTGTGCCGTTGGTTACGCCGCCCACCCCACTCGTCCCCTCGCCTTCCTTCTCGGCCGGGTGTAACGCTGGCTGTGGTGGCTTCGACTGGGGTGCGTCTGACGGTGCGGAGCTAGCGGAGCCATTGCTGACCGGTGTCGTCGCGGTTGTTGGGTCTTTCACGGAGGTTGTCGCGACCGGAGCAGGAGCAGCGGCTGTGATGTTTGGGGCGCTGGCAGCGACCGCGGGGGTCGCGGCGGTTGGGGAAGCAGAAGACGTGGCTGTCGCTGCAGCAATTGCAGCAGCGGTAGCGGTAGTGGCGGTAGCAGCAGTAGCAGCAGCAGAGGTAGAAGCAGCGGTAGTGACGGTAGCAGAAGGAGCAGCCGTGGCAGCAGCGGTAGCAGCACCATCAGCGTCAGCAGCAGACGCAGAAGAACCACCGGCAGCAGGGGGGGGGCAAGGCGAAGGAAGAGGAGAGCTGTCCACGGATCGCTGCTGGCCTGCAATAGCCGTCCCTGGTAGGCTCGTCTAGCGGAGGTCGCAAAGGTTCCGGGTGGCGGGAGGGGAAGAGGGGGGGGGGGAGTCAACGGTAGTGGTCGTAGGTCTGAACACAACGGTCGCGAGCATGGACTAAGCGTACGATCTATGCAGCTGGCAGGGCTAGAAGGAGGAAGAATGGGGGGAGAAGGAGAAGGAGAAGGAGAAGGACGGGCCGGGGGGGGGGGACCAAGAGCAGGGAGAGGAGAGGGGCGGCAATACCAGCAGGAGGAGGGGGGCAAGGACGGCGGGGCGGGGAGCGGGGATGGGGGGGGGGGGCAGGCACAGAGGCAGGGGCAAGAAGAAGAGGACGTATTCGTACAAACCACAGCAGGAGCGGACTTTGCGTGCCTCGCTTGGCCGGTTGTCCACCTTCGACCGCTGTCGCATGCATGTATATATGGCCGACCTGGACCGAGGGCATCTCCGAGCTGCGCAGAAATTAGCGAGGAAGCTTTTGGTCTGTGGATCACTCGTCCCTCGCCCCCACGTATAGGCGCTACTCGCAGTAGCGTCTCGTCTGAACAGCAACAACGGTTCACGTTCAAGGCAGGCAGGCAGTAGTAGCATGTAGCTAAATAACACCTTACGCCAACATGTCGAACCATTGACCAAAAAAATAAAATGCCACTAAAAAAGGACAAAAAAAAAAAGAAGTACAGCAGTAAGCGAACGAAACGAGGAGAAAAGACAAAAAACACAAGCACGAGATCAGTGACTTGACTTGACATCGACGGACCGGTATGCCTCTTTTTATAAAAACCCAACGGAGCTAACCAGCCCTCGGGGTATATACGATATATCAAAACCGATTGCTTCCAGCAACCTTCGAGCATGGAGTGTACTGCGTATACTCGCAGTATCCGCAGTACATAAAACCCGAACTACTGCGAGTTCCCGAAAACTACTCCACTTTATTCGCAGGTACTGGGAGCATGTGTGCAACTTTAGATTGCATATACGTTGCTGATAGTTCGACCGATTGAATGGTTGATGCTCTACAAAACCTTTCAAAAATGTGACTCAGCGGTCGGACATCAAAACCGAACTGCTCCCCGAAGCCCTTCAGGAGGGGTGCTGACTGACTGGGTCGGTTCTTCATCACCGCACCGGCACTCACCACGGCGTCCCCCTTCCGCTGCCTGCTCCACACGAGACTGAGCGGAAAGGTCGCCTTCCGAATGAGTCCCACTATATATTGCAGAAAAAAAAAACAGCGCCAGACACACGGGAGGGAACAAACAAACAAACAACAAAAAAAGGGGGGGGGACCAAGGAGAGGGCAGGGCGGCCGGCCATCGAGTGAAAGGAACGAGGCGCGGCCGATGGCAAACCAAGCAAAGACCAAGGGCAGCGGCCACCGAGCGAAAGAAACGCGACGCGGCAGGCGAGTGGGCGGCGGGCGGTGGGTGGGGTTCACGTCACAACGAGACGGATCGATCGTTGTCTTCGGGAGCTTAGCGTGACGTATGCACTGCGCTATAGTACAAACACCAGCAGCAGGGAGGGTTGACTCTCGATACACACCCTCGGCTGGGGTAGCAACCGAGAGAAACGAACGAGACGCGGCGGGGGCGAGCGGTGGGTGGATATCACGTCACAACGAGAGGGATCGATCGTTGCCTTCGAGAGCTTTTACGGTTATGTAGGACACCAGTATGGTGGAGATAAAAGACTCTCGTGACACCCCCGACTATACACTCAAAGTACAGGAGGAAGAAAGGCTCTCGGTACACCCCCCCCCCCGAACACACGTGCTTGTATCGCCGGCGGGCGTAGTTGTGCTCGGCATAGCACCCTCCGTGTATCGCGCTTTGACGCTGCTACCGCCCTGTCGGGCATCGAATAAAAACTGCTGGCTTCCGAGACACGCGGCACCTCCCCGACTGCTATGACCACCACCACCACCAGCGCCACCACACCCACCAACACACCCATCACCACCCCCCCGGTCACACGACTACGGCCATGCATGACAATGAGTACACCCCCCGCCCCCCTTCCCACTACCACCAAAACGTCCACTGTGCATGCCACCGCATGCTGTCCTCTTCTGTCGTCTCACCGATTCTATCGAACGACAGCGTTTGCACTTCCAACCCCTCGACCGCAATGAGCCTGTCCTTCGGGGAGAGGCCGAGGTCCTGCGCCACGCTAGGCCCGTCCGCGAGGCCGGCCAGATAGGCGCCCCGCTTAACCCTGTCCTGGCCGACAACCTGCAACGAACCGCAAGTGCACACGCAATAAACTTCACCACACCTTTCTACCGCAACTAATAAGTAGCGAAAATTGCGAGCAGCAGCAGTGGGGGCCATCAAGGTCTGGAAGCCTAGGCTGCCAATTCCGGCTGCGAGACACCACCGCACAGGTTACACACGGCATATGGCGGCTCCTTCCATGCACCGGCTAGGTGGTAAACACTCTGGGCCTTGAAACCTCGATACCGATCGATCCGATTCGTGACCCAGGCGTCATACCGCTATAGTCGGTGCATGGAACGAGAGACAACGTGCCGTGCACCTGTAAGATGTCCCGCCGCCGGAGTCGGTAGGCGTCCAAAGGCCCACTATTTGTTCTCATAAACTACCAGCCCCACCATAAACTCAAACCATAAAAACTTCCGGGGAAATAAGAGACTCGTGGAGCGCTGATACTAAAGTTTGTACGGAAAACGCCCTTTCTCACAAACGAGATCCATCCATGAACATGCTGGGGCAGTATTACGGTTTGTTGTGAGTGGGCCGTTACTGTATGCGAACAATAGTGGGCCTGTCGAGATCTTGAAACCTACCGACTCCGGCTGCGAGACACCCATACAGGCACACGGCATACGGCGTCTCCTTCCATGCGCCGACTGAGTAGTATGCCGCCTGGGCCTTGAAGCGCTGATACTGATCGATCCGCTTTATGGCCCAGGCGGCACTCTACCCAGTCGGCGCTTGGAAGGAGACTCCCTATGCCACGTATCTGTATGGTGTCCCGCGACCGGGGTCGGTAGGCTTCGAGAGCTCGGCAGGTCCGCTGTTGTTCAAAAACGGTACCGGGCCTCTCAAACCGCTCTGGCCGAAACTAAAAGCCTCGTTTGGAGTCTGGTGTCAACATCAAACGGTGATATTATTCCCGGTCCCTTCATAAGAAAAGAGCCTTACAAGATACCCAGCGATTAAAAATCGGGGAATCAAGAGACTCGGGGAGCGGCTAAGTTAGATAGGAAAAAAACACCCTTTCTCAAACAGAAAATGTAGGCTGGACGAGTGTTCCGGTTTCAAATGAGAGCGCCCCTACTGCATGCGAATAGTGGGCCTGCCGAGCTTTGGGAAGCCTACCGACTCCGGCTGCAGTGAGACACCATACAGGTACATGGCGAGCGGCGTCTCTCTCCATGCCTCGGCTAGGCAGAACGCCGCCCGGGCCTTGGAAGAGTTCAGCGCTACTTAACCCTTTCGAGGCCCGGGCGGCATACTGCCTAGCCGGGGCATAAAAGGAGACGTCGCACGCCATGTATGTGTCCTTGTGTTGTCCCACAGCTGCCGGAGTCGGTAGGCACACGCATGAAGGCCAGAGCGGCTGGTAGCGTATCGCCGGGGCATGGACGGAGACGCCCTGTGCCATGTATCTCTGTGGAGTATCGCAGCCGGAGCCGGTAGGCCTCAAGAGCTCCGGCAAGCCCACCGCTGCTCGCATATATGCCGCGGATATAAACACCCTCATGCCGGACTCGGCGTCTGGGCAAGTCTGTCTTGTCACTGAACCGTGAAGCAACGGAGGTTCAAGATGGACTACGAGTACTCACTGCACCTCTGACTGTGGCGGGTTGCCGGTGGACCCGGCAATCAAGGCAGACAAACAAGCGGCCTTGAGAGCGTCGGGGAGTCCGGGGTTTTGGGCAACGTGTCAGCCCTAAGGACAGAATTGTCGGCCGAGCCTAAAGCGAAGAAAAACACAGGCACGCATGGCGGTTGGGGTCCTTGCTACTACTCCGCTGATCGGGACTGATGGGCATCCGGAGCAATGCGGTGGCTGCCGTTGCCGCTGCTACGTACGTAGGGAGGAGATGGTCGCGAGCGGCATCTGTTTACGGCAACGGCAAGCGAATGAGTCACTTGGTTGTCGTATTCGACGAGGCGAGGGCTGCCGCAACCTACCAGTACGAACTCGTCAAGATAAACCAGGTGCACCACAACCACTGAGCTATCGTAGCTGTCGGGCAAAGCTAGATACCATACCAAGCAACCACTGAGCTACAACAGTCAGCGCTATAAAGGTATACACCAAAATCACTGAGCTGTACGAGTAGCAGTCGGCGCTACGGTAGATATACAGTCGGTTGTCCCGGTGGTCTAGCGGTTAAGCTCGCAATACTGCTAGATAGCGTTGACGTAACGGGTTCGATTCTCCGTGTGGACTTTTTATTTCCAAAATGGCATCAACTGTCGAGAGTGCCTGTTATTGCGTGGGTAGGCGCAAGTCGCCGCGAGTCGCCGCGTGAAGAAAGTGCTGAACCATCCTCGCGATAAACATATAAGGTGCACCATCATCCCGTAGCGGGGAGGGGGGAGGAGAGCCTACTATACGTATGACCCGGATATGAGTTCCAACTAGGAGGGAGCAGGAGCATGAAGGGCGAAGGTAACAAAAGGAATGGCAAAACAACAACATGCAACACACCATAACCACTGAGCAAGCATCTCTAGCAAAAAGACTGCCGTTGTTTGTTCTTGGGTCCTGCACTGTCTTGAATACCACTTTGGTCTCGTCACCGCTGTGTGAAGAGCCAGGGAGGGTGTTATTTTGAATCTGCTAAAATTGACGGTTACAAGTTGTAGACTGCATACCGGTACACACCTTCGCAGGCGTTATGAAGGGATGCTGACATGCAGGGTTTGGGCGTACATGCCCCACTTTTATCGTGCAAAACCTTCATCATTCCCACTTCTGTGAGTCTTGTCTTCTTCCCATTAACCGTTATTTCTACCCACTACCATAATAACAACATCAGCACACCCAGTGCCCACTCTGATTATTCAGCCTAGAGATACCTGGGACGAGCTATGGGGTCAGGGACTGCCGCGAGACGGAGGAAACAAAAAATCATCGCAAAATCAACTGCTCGTTGATTTCATCGAAAGTTGCCAACCCACGCTCTCGCAACCTTAGCGATGGTCTCTGCGTGTGTGTTATTCACATTAAACCGTTCTTTCTACCCGTCGGGATACAAACACACCCAGTGTCCGTTCTGAGTCTTCCATCCCAGTAGAGAGAGAGACACAAGCCCTGTGGTCACAAAACTACGACAGAGGTTCACAACGTTGCAACGCAGTAATGACAGACAACTCAATGCTAGCAGGTATGAAACGCTGCTGAACACCGGTAAGCTGTAACCAACACACGGAGCCAGCTCTACGGTACGGCTACGAAAGACCAACAGCCCTGGAGCTTTCCGGACCGTAACTGCTGTACCAGCAGATCTAACACTAACAGGGGGGGAACACAGTAATCAGGACCAAATATGCTTATTTAATAGTAAAAATACTGTAATATAGGGGCTTTCGTGTATATCATGGGGTCCTGATTACTATGCTCCCCCGTAACATTACATTTAATGTTGTACCTGGTATTATACGTACTCTCTCGGAGTCACCCCGCGGTAGGGGTTGCACTTTTTGGGCGAAAGGTTTCTGACCAATTGAGTTCCTCAAGTGAGGAACTACCAGTTAAAAAGAAAAAAAAATACTCGTGTATTCGTTTTAGGACTAGCGCATACAAGTGCCGGTCGGATGGCCGGAACGAATTTTTTCCAAGTATTGTATCGGGTGATATATTGAGTTCCTAATGTGAGGGACTCAGGAACGTCGGGTGCATCCCTACTGTGGGATGGCTCCTCGGATGAATTCCAAGCCGATTTATTTT
The DNA here is from genome assembly GCA_031763025.1 of Macrocystis pyrifera. Taxonomy (NCBI): domain Eukaryota; class Phaeophyceae; order Laminariales; family Laminariaceae; genus Macrocystis; species Macrocystis pyrifera. Next base: position 15,661,186 of record JASSKH010000010.1, on the reverse strand, counting down.
CTCGACAATGGTGTTACGAGTACGACAGCAGTATTACGGGGGACCCTAGTAAATAGGACCACACATTTTTAGTAAAAATACGTGAATGTATAGGTTTTTGTGTGTACCGTAGGTCCTATCAACTATGGCCACCCGTAATAGTATACGTACGTCTTACGTAATACGGCAAGTCGGATTAAGAGACGAACTCATCGCGGAGGCGAAATGTCGAGAACGACTTACAACGCGGAACAAAGCACACCCCGGTGATAACATTTTGACCTTTAAAAATAATGTCACCGCGTGTGCTGTTGTGCGGGGTTTGTGGTGTCCAACACATCCCCCGTGATGAGCAACATGCACCAGAGCCCCGGAGCTAGGGGGTGTGGTAACGGGGGGGGGGGGGGGGGGGGGGGGGGGTGATAACGAGGGGGTGGGCCAACGGTAGTAATGATTGCTAGGGAGCGTTAATGGACCTCGGCCAGACTGCAGATGGCGTATTAACTGGCGTGATAGCAAGGGGGTCGACAGCGAAGCGGGTGATACCGGAAACAAGGGGTGTGATAGATAACAAGGGGGGTGTTAACATGTGAGAGACTGGTCTGAAACCAGCTTGATTTTGCATTCCCGCGCAACACCGCCGGTGATGTAAGGCCCACACCTGAAACGGGAGATGACAGCAAATATCCCTGCCTTGCGGCCATGCCGTAGAACGGTTACTGGTAAGGCGTGAAGTAGCTCTTGCGCTAGTGCAACTTCCGGGTTGAAATGAATTGCTGTTCAGCGCAACAGGCGTCGGAAAGCGTGTTTCGCGCCGCGCAACCTTCTTTTTTACAGCAGGAAAGATGGGCACGTCCTTCTCGCCGGTGGCGAAAAAGGTAACTGAGCCACCTGTTTATTGTTTTCGCTGTGAACGAACTAAATGTTTGGGGTGTCTTGACACACTTTGTCAAAGTGGTTTTCCGGCGAATATTAACGCCGATGTCAGTTTTTTTTTGCCTCCGGCAGCCCTCCGGAGCCCCCCTGGGGCTGCACGCTTGCGGCGCGTGAGCGCAACACGCTTTCCAACTCACGTTTGCGCTTCATTGAACACGGGCCGGACCCCTAAATACCGTATATGCCCTACTACTGTCGTTACAGGTACTCTCATAAAGTAGGAATTCAGTGACGTCAAAACTCCCGAAGATTGCCCCCCAGAGGCCGGTGCCCCGTTGAAAAACAAACTGCTGCCATAACAATTGAAACCTATGCTTCTAGCCGACGCTCCGAACAACGATACCTGGTACACCGTAGCATTGCGCGCTGGTTGGTTCTAGAGAAAAAGCTAAAATAACTCGCGACAAGTTCCGTGATTGACCACAAACCCACTGCCGGCGCCGGTGGTTGGAGCTTGGAGCACACTAGGAGGAGTAGTAGCAGCGCTATGGGTGATCGGTATCCACCAGGTGGTGTGATAATCTTGGAGTCTGATGCTGTTTTTAGACGCACCTCGGTACGGGGGGGGGGGTGGTATTCAACTTACCCCCGGTGATAAAAGTGGCGATCGAAAAACCAAACAAAAAATGCATCATTAGGTGTGCTCATGTGTGGGGGGGGGTTATCTGAGGGGGGTGTGCTTTCTTCCCTGTCACACGGTACACCAGGTACATCGCACCATACTATCGGAAAGTATAGTACGTGCACTAAATCATACTACTGCTGTAGTAGAGTTGTAGGCCTTACCCCGCCAAGTACTCGCGGCCATCGAGAATGTACTCGCCATTTTTGGGGGGGGGGGGGGGGGAACCCGGGTACTCGAGAGAGTTTTCCGCTATTTTCGGCGTGTACCCGGGTACCTGTCTAACAGCCGGTGAAAGAGAGAGTATAATTTTTTCAAAAGGGTTTCCTGCATGTTTTGTATGAACTACTGCCTAGAGGACGCTAATACGGGATGATGCGTTCCCATCCCCGGGGTTTCCAGGGCGTAACACCGGGTACACTTGTACCCGCGAGTACCCGCGTTTTTTTTGCAAAAGGGGTAAGATACATCTCTACTTGTACTGTGAATCAACTTTAATCGCCCAACAGACGGCCAGAGCTTTTGAAATAGGCTTCCTGGAGATTACTAGTACGAAGCACCCACAGCTCAGGAGACGTGATTTGCGATAAAACGTTGCCATCCCCGGGTTTTCTAGGAACAAACCGCAGGTACCTGAGTACCCAGTATCTGGGTAGAACCCGGGGCCAAAATACCGGGCTATTCATAGTATTAAGTGTGCTACTCGTACCGTGACGAGTATTGGGAGGACGGGAAATGCTCCCGAGTACCCGGGGTTTTGGTAAAAGGTGTACACCTCTAAACTGCTGTGGCGCATTAACTGCTGTGCCTCTGGTACTCTGGTATCAGAGGCAAGTACGTCAGGAGACAACACTTTTCACTCCTCGAAAACCTTTACAGACAGCCTTGACAGCAAGCCCCAAGGGTGCCATGGCACGGAATTACTTGGTACTTACCTCCACAAAACTGCTATGCTCTTGCTGTGTCCGTGCGAATGAATTCACCCTGTTTTCGTTTAGTAGTGACTCGGATGCTGTATGTACGAAGCACAACAATCGTACATTCACAAACAGCTATTGGTTTCAATGTTTGGAGGCGTTTGATGTTGCTCCGAACACTGGTTAAAACCGGCTGAAAGTATCCGATTTTAACCGGTTTTTTCTTCCGAGAATAACGTCTCGTCATCCGCCCCCCCGCCCCCCCGCTTTACTACTGCTGTAGGTGCCCCGCCTCTACGTCTACGTACTCTTGACATATTTGACCTCGAGAAGTAGCTTCTAGCAGTTGGCGCGAAATCTCAGGAACAACGAACACACATTTTCGCGCAAATATTAAAATACCGGTATTAGAGCAGCAGTACGAAGTCAACTTCGTAACTGGTATGTACGATACCAGTGCAAGTAGCAGTAATATACGTCTCGACGTAATCCTGACATTTTTTACCCGGCTGGGAGGAGAAGTACAGCAGCAGTACTGGTAGCTTGCAATTGGCGCGAAATCGCAGAACCAACACACACATTTTCGCGCAATTTGTAAAATAACGGCACGGCGGTATGAAGTCAACTTCGTACCTCGCATAGTGATAAGAGTACAAGTAGTAATAGCAATATTATGTACGAGTATAGCACCTGAGGGATGATTGTTGTACAAGGATCAGGTCGCTATGACACTTTGCTGTGATACGTACAGCAGTATATATAGCCCCCCCCCACCCCCCGTCGCCCTCTTCCTGCTTGAGGCTTCGTACACAACTATTAATAATTACTTCACCTGAGCGTGTTTGAGCACCATCCCCAGCTTTTGCCTGCCCGAGGGCTTGGACAAGGCCACCTCGAAGCGGTCCCATTGCACAGCCGATTGCGATTGCGAGAGTCCCTGCTGCTGCTGCTGCTGCTGCTGCTGCCGGAGAGCGGCGTTTGGCGCCATGCGAGCGTCGGGCGTGGCCGAATCCTTAGTGGCGCCGCCTTGCACCCCCTCCGCCGCCCCCTTCTCCATGATAGTAGAGACGGCGGACTCCCGTCCCGTCCCCTATGTACATCATATTATATGGGCACATACACACAAAACACGGGACACAAGAATAGCCAGAGTTTCAAATTCGCGAGTTTGTGGCCATATAGAAAGCTTTTATCTTTCCTGTGGACGAACAATCAGCACGACGCTGGTGTGCTGCTGCTGTGTGCTGGATGTCGATGGGTATGTACCAGGTACTACTGCTGTTGTAGAAAGAAGGGTTTTGAGTTCACAAGTTTGTTCCAACACAGCAGCACAGAGTGCAGCAAATGGTGCCAGGTAGTCGAGATGTGAGAGAGCGGTCAGATATCTACTACTTGTACTATCAGACGAATATAGCCAGCTTCTTCTCGGAACGCGATGACGAGCATATATATGGTGTGACAGGATGGATATGTGCTGCAAAAAAGGAGAGGCAAAGCACGGCCCGCGCGGGGTAGGTGACATGCAAGTGCATGCCAACATATAGCAGCTTCTGATCCACATGCATGGAGGTGACAACCACTGCTTGCTGCTGCTGCTGCTGCTCTGTCAAGCTAAAGTCCATGGTGTCCCAACCAAACCCAACCGAGACAGCAACAACACGAAAACGCCATGTTTTAGTTTCAGCAGCATCAGCAGCAGCAGCCCAAACCAGAAGCACCAAAACCATAACCAGCAGAAGCAGCAGCAGCAGCAGTAAAAGGTGGGTATTTTTTTTCGTAGATGACCAAAAATAATGCGCGTTGTTGTGCTTTGCGATGTAGATAGATGATGCAGTGCGAATCCGATCCCATGCGAGACCACCACAAGAAGCAAGCCTTGCGTTGGACCGCTCGATCGAAACGAGGCAATTCCAAGGACTGTAATCGAACATCTACCACACCCCTCACCTTTGGCGGGGAGGCGGTCAGTAGAGGGGCCAAAAGCCAGGCAGGCAGGCCCTCTTGCCCTGAAGAACGTCTTCCGACTACCAGGTATCTTGATTCTTTTTCGGAACTCCGTCTCCTCCAGCGTCACGGGACTGTCTGTCCGGATCCTCCTCGCCTGTCTCGCGGGTTCCCTGTAGCAACGAATCGCTTTTTCAAAGCACGATTTCGTGACGTTGTCCCTGGGGCAGCGGAGCGCATTCAGCTTTCTTCAGCTTTTAGCGTCAACGCTTCTCCTTTTTGTCTCTCTCTGCAACCACCACTCATTCATAAAAAAAGGCGGGCCTCCCTCGACGTGAGAAAAATAAGGCTGACGCGGTTCGTCAATTTTCGAAACCAGATGGTTTTTGGGTTTTTGTGACCGTCGCCACCGGCTCTCGGGTCGTTCGCGTATTGCGCATATGTTCGTTCATTTTTTTTCGGTTGTGTTCCAAAAAAAAAAGCTATACGTCAATACGTCAATACGTCTTTTATTTACGCGCGACATGCCCGTTCCCTCTAAACATTTATTTGTCCTCTGCATAATGGTGCTGCTGCTGATGTGTATCTCTCGTCTCCTTCCTCTCCTGCGCTACCTCTACCCCATACTGTTCGACGTGTGTTGTCTGGAAAAGCTAACGCGAGAACAACAGCAAGTTTTTGTTTTCGCCTTCTTTGAAGCCCATAAAGTGACAGTCTCGTATGTGGCAAATGACACATACATTTTCTTCAATGGATTGATTCGCGACCAAGTGGCAAGCTACAAGTAAGTATGCATATAAAACCTTTGCCCAACTATCTTTCGCCTGCTGCTGCTGCTCTGTCTGCTGCTGTGCTGCTGTTGTTTGTTCCATCGCAACAACATCAACATTGCCAGACCATACCACACAACAAGGTGTTATGCCACGTGGAGCCGAATGAACAAACAGCTCACGCGTTCAAGCTCCAAGCCGTTGTCTGGTTAGTTTTGGCGTATGATGCCCATGATGATGGCATGATGGCGACCTTCACGTCGTCGTATATTTTCGTTGAAAAATCCAGGGCTCTCCGTCTCGTACATAGTCTCGTCCGTCGTCGTATCGTATGCACGGTAGGAGGGTCGCCGAACCGAGATATCCCCGTTTGCCGTTTACTGCGGTACCATCAGGACAAATAAATTCAGGATTTGGGTATTGATAGTATAAATAAGCAACACCCCACCGTGTTTCGGGCAAGCTATATGGGTATATGTCGCTGGATCGCTTGGTAGTAGTAGTAGGTGGTGCATGTCGATTGGATCCTTTAATTTTCTCCCGGGGCTCGAGGTCCCTTGGGCAAGCACGACGGACTTTGATGAGTCGAGGAGGTGAGTGGTTTTCTCGCTCACCCTCTCTCGGTTTGCTCTCTGTCTGCTGCTGAACGAGCAAGTTGTAAACTTACTCGCAGGGTGAAGGCTTGTAGGATACGTTCCTCTGTACGAGTGAGAGTACTCTTCTTCTTCCTTATTCATATATATTGAGAGCTTCACGTATATATATATACTACTGGTGGTTACCAGGTGTAGGTGGACAGCCGGCTTGTTTTTTTGCTGCGTGTTGTTGCCCGTGTCCGTGGACCTCCTGGATCGACCGAGAACCGCCTTCATACAGACATCTCCTTACAGAGTACCAGCCTCCTCGTACGAATTCTAAATGGCTTTATATATATATACATCATCCATCAGGTCTGGACAGACAGGCTCCATCAGTCGCGTACGTACGGTCATACACAATCTGCAATACGAAGAAAAATGATCGCTCAAGATTTGTGCTCGTCGATCGACATCGCTTGTAGAATGTGTATGTATGGATATAGATACAGCATGAGTATATATGCGCTTAGTATGCGCTTCTGTGAGTGGTACGCAGGTCGCGTTAGTCGCCGCCGCGCCGCCGCCGTGCCGCGTTCCATCCTCGTGGGACACTCGGACTCGGACACTTCGACACAACGTTTTGCGAAAGTTCGTCGTGTATCAGCTTATCCAGGGTCTATCAACGAGAAATTTGTGAGGGATAATCACAGACTCAGACTTTTAATACTACTTGCACACACTTCAGCCTTGTAACGGAGCAGCAGACGCTCCGCCCGAAGCAAACGCCTCGGGGCGCTATTTTTTTCGGCGAAAACGAACATATTAGCCTATTGTCCGGAGTAACCTCTCCCCTTCTCGGATAAAAATTTAAAAAAAGCGGAAAAAAACGGCCCGACCACACAGCAGTAGTGACCGCTCCCCATTCAAATTATTCGGGTATTAGACGCCCCGGGGCGGAGCTGTGGCAAGTCATTGTTAGGGTGACTGGAATGTGGAGCTGTTTCCCAAGCACGCAAGCGGGTGCTTTACGTGTGTTCGTTCGGTCTCTTTCAATGACGGTAACGTACCGATTGGTACCATTGCCTATTATTGTGGATGATGCGACTCTTGACATCCGAGAACGTTGCCTGAGGCTGCGACAAACACTACGTACCCTCGGCATGTTGACGTATGGTGTCGCAACAGCAAAACTGGCAAAATCGGCTGAAGACACTTTCAAGACGTTCTACCTGATCATCGAACCACTCTTCTGCGTTCATGTACCAGGATATCGGGGCGTGGCGTGTATTTCGGTGTTTTTCTTCTTCGTTTTTTTTTTGTATTGCCCCCCGGTGTTTACAGAACACGCCCCGGCCACATAGTAAACGCCCCGAGGTGCCTTTTTACGCTCGCATAACCGCAACGCCCCGGGAAGTGTTTACTAACATTACGTTGCGTCGTCCATTCTGCACGACGAGTATGAAGCCGCAAGCATCTTCCGATGCAGATTACCCTGGAATGCCGTACGTACGGGCTTGGAAGGTCTGTTATTAGTGCAGTGTTGTAACGAGTGCCCTGGGCACCCCTTCACCCTTCTACAACATGAACGAACACTCCGACTGACGCGATGAGAGATACGCTGCGCGTTGCTTCCTGTGCTTCTGGCGCGCACGAGGACGAAACGCCTGACAACCTTGCAACCACCCTTCGACAATTCGAGCGTACGTACGCCCAAACAAGATTTCCCGCGTCGGAGGAGGAGGCCACCGCCGAGGGTGCCACAGGGTACACAGCTGCGCTGGCCGCCCTCGACGCTGCCGACGCCGCCCACAAACTTGTAACGAACAGACTCTACGCTGCGGCTGCCAAGCATGAATCCCTCCTCCGTCAAGTCGAAGAATGCAAGGCGGAGTTAACTTCCTTGATACTTCAACCGCCGCCTACCTCCACCCCCGACACCCTGCTCACCGTCCCAAAGAGGGGGGGAAAGTGTTACCCTGAGCTAGGCAATCGATCGATCTATTACCCCGGAAGCTCAGCAGGTAACTCCTTCACATTCGACGTCGTCAAGGACACGGGTTCGAATCTCACTTGGAACGTTTTTCCAATAGAAACGCTTACGCGTGCGTCCCTAAAAACATGTCTTTCTGGTTCCCCAGGTATTGAAACGAAGCGGATAGGTCCACGCACGGCCATTTACGGTACCGTTACATCCCAAAGACCCCGCTGTTCAGCGGCGGGGGGGCTGTTACAAGGATTGCCGTGGGCTGGGTAATCGATCGATATTTTACCCCGGGTAGCTCAGTGGGCGACTCCTTCACCTGCAGGGAACAGGGGGCTCAGGACGAGGCAGAGCCAAGCCCACTGGTTCAGAGTGCAGACCTTTCTTCGGAACCCTATACTGCTGTTGTACAGTATTTGGATGATGTTTTTATGGATACAATATAGCTCTTCTAGCCAAACACATCGCACGCTTATGACACGGGGCCGGCTACTAATCGATACACCTGGCAGGGGATAGATACGTGTGCACTTCAAACGATCTCTCAACACTTGGCGTCGTCGGTAGGACTGACTGTTTTTCTTCTTCTGCACTCTCGGGTGCCGTTTGAGATGTAATACGCATCGACCCCTGACGGAAGTGAACCCGTCAATTTCCGCCCCCCCTGGTATCAACCCAATCTTGGCCAAGTAAGCATGGGAGTTCCACTCCGCACTTTAGATCAGACCTTGCTGCATCGTATCAGCCCATCATTGGGTATTGGGCAAAAATGAATTGACGCCGCTCTGGATCAGGACCTTGCAGCAGGTCTGATCCAGCACTGGACTTACCTCGGCATTCGAGCCGTCTGTCTGATGGTCACGCAGAAAGAGACAACTAATACTCACACGTTGACCTCGATGGTGGCCTCGCGACTGTCGGGAAGAGCGAGGCACGGAAACTATCGCTGTTGACGGTCTCCGGCCCCATCATCTTAATGCCCTTGCCTTAGGGGCCCGGCGCCGCGATCAGCGCCGACTGCTTCGGTCCCCTATACCGGTCACGCTCTGCGGAGGCGCCTACATCTTGCTCATTCACCAACCGTTTCAGCCGTCGTGCGGACATGATTTGCTGTCGCTGCTACCAATGTTTAGTTTTTGAAGGTATTGCCAAGTTTCTTCCATCAATCTGTACATCCCCCTTTGGGGATGCTCTCACAGCATACTCTCAGACAACGCCCTGCATTTCTGCGCGAGAAGCTTCCGCTCCGCTTCTTGGCGTTCGAAAAATCGCCAGCAGCCCAGCGGTTACGCTGGTGTAGAGTCTGTGAATCATACGATGGCGCAAATGCTGGTTATGGCCGTCAGTGAGAGTCAATTTGACTGCGTTGTGTAAGTTCCTCACGTATAATTGGTCTGCATCAATTCGGTCTGCGCCGCCAACGGGTTAACTTCCTACTAGGTTTACATGCACAGACTTTCACGTCTCCCTTTCACGGTTTTCGAAAGCGCCGGGTTCGCCGGACTCTATTCTTTTTTCCCGCGATTAGCTCGCATGCTCTACTGCGACCTGGTCATGGACCGTCAAGCAGCGCTCGTACATCATCGTTCGCGAGCAACATGCTCTCACGGCTTGTAGCGTGGATCGCCGAGACTCCGACGTTTCCGACACTTTGCGCCAGGTTCTCTAATCAGGTCGTAGGAAAAATTGGGCGTGGGTGTGTACAATACGGCCGCTGTTTTTGGCCATGGCGTGCAGGCCGGCACAGACGCGAAAGTCCCCAAGGCCAAACTTTCATACCACGGACAGATCATGATCTATCTATCTACAGGTAGATAATCTAGCTCCTCAACTGCCGTTGTGAGAGGTTGTGCAGGATCTGTGTAAGCACAGATCCAACCCAGGAAAAATGTCCTAGATCGTGCAGATCATACGGCTGCCACCCGGCAATATGAGCTAGATCATATCCCTCAAAGATTGCATCCGCCCTGGAAGATCTAGATCATGAGCTGTAGATGTTCTGTCCGAGGTGTGTAAATTTTGCGCTTTATTGGACGGGCTCCTAGAGGATTACTATCGTGCTTGGCTCCTGCTCTTGCGGTGACACGCCGGATGGTTCCCCCCTTTGTGCTAAGCTCCATGTTGGAATATGCCCTCGGACATCCCCGGAGCGGATACGCACGGTCGAGTCTCCGTGGCGCGCCGCAAGCCCTCTGTCACCTGTGTCAACCCTCACGACAAGTGGTGACGACTTGCCGGTTTGGATACCGGCGGGGCTGTCGCACTACAGCCTCACCAAGAATTCCCCTTCGTAACGTCGCTCACGTCTCACCCAGATCGACGTTTCTGCACCCACCACGATGCCTTGAAGTTGGAGAGAAAAAACGGCCATCAATCGGTCCTCGGTCGAGATGGGGTCGTCGCGGTGATGTTCGAGACACACTTTGAACGGAGCGACAGGTCTATCTCGCCCGTTTTGAAAGAGGGAACTAGGCCTCCAGCGCCCTCGTTGGTAGTCCTTCGTGTTCTACTGGGTCGGTACTCCGAACCAGGACCACCAACTACCCGCCTGTGCCGACGGGTCCGATTTGGCGCTAGACAACGGGCACGTTCTCGAGGAATGTTGCGGCGAACGTTTTGGGGTCCCCGGCTATCGCTACGTACGTCCTGCGCAAGGTTGGTCGCTACGGCTTCCCAACAGAGCCTGTCTCGACACAAAGGCGGCGACGGTTTAAGATGGCTCGGGAAAATCAGCGCGTGTATAAACGATCACTGATAGCGTGTTCTTACTGTAGTTCGCTTTGTAAAATTTAATGTGGACCGGGAGAGTGACAGCAGCAGATGTTGTTGTGGATGCGCAAAATAATTTTGCCAACAAGATGACTGCCGTTCTATCATACCACCAATTGGATGTTGGTCTCGTTAAACTCAAGTCACGTCATTTTGTCCCCGCTTTACAGAATGCCTTCATATGGTAGCCCACATTTTTACTACTGCAAACTCTATCCCGCTCTGCGTCCAAGTAGTTTGTCATCAAAGCGCAGGTGCAGTGGTGGAGTTGTACGTAAAAGAGGCTTGTTATTTTGTTTGGCGGAGGAGGCCATATACACACACAACGCGGATTCGGTGTCTCAAGGCAGGGCCGTCCCTCTCGCCCCCCTCCCCGCTACGATACCATCCGCCATGTTTTCATCGCGTAAAACTAGGGCGGGCACTACTTCTATGTCGTTTGTCGACTATGACCACCACGTCAAAAGGTTGCACATCCCGGACAGACGTTCATCTAGATAATCTGCAGATAGATCATGATCTAGATAAATCAGTTCCTCGCCTGCCGTTGTGAGAGAACGTGCAGGATCTGCTTTATAGGGCAGATACAATACGGAAAACCCGTGCTACTGTAGATAGATCATGCAGATAGTGCGGGTACCACCCGGAAAAAAATGAGCTATAGGTCATACAAGATCGGGAATAGATCTGCCTTGAAGGATCTAGATAGTGAACTGTGGGAATCGATCATCTGTTTGAGGTATAAAGGTTGCGCACATCAGATAGATCGGATGCATCAGATAGAACTTCCGTTTCGTAGTAGATCCTATACTTGTCTGCCAGGATTACGATACCCTGTGCAAGAAAAAGATAACCGTGTCGTACAGATCCCACCCACCTAACTGCTGTGAGGCAAGAAAAGCACAGCAGTGTGTGTTGTACAGATCCATCCCACCCGGCATAAAACAAACGTGATCTATCGGTAGATCTTGCAGATCCTTTCAATCAGGAATACGTGCATGCATCTGATTCGAAAAAATTGCCTAGATCATGGAAAAAAAAATGGGAAGGAATCTGATGTATCTGATGTGTAGGACTGTTACATGCATTATAAATGAATGAAGCGGGGTGTGCATGGTGTGACATGTGACGTCCCTGCAATGAGCTATGCTGTGTGCACGGGCGTGTACGTGGTTTCGGCTTTGGGTTGCACAAGCAGTCCGACTCGAAAGGAGAAATAATATGCCCCCTGCTTCCCCCCCTCCCCCCCGTCCTGCTACACAGTACTCCCATCGCTGCCTCTGGAAGTGGCTACACCGGAAATTAAATTAACTCATTGAAGCTGTCATCCTTATGCAAGTCAGCCTCACAAGCGGTTCTTAGTAGGAAGCAGCTCACCCTTCATGCGACTCACCAGACACCCCACGGCGCTTGGTGCTTGGTGCAAGCAATGTCTGCCTGGTCGGTGAAAACCCGACGTGTTCCGTCCCGGCATTGTAGGGATGCGAGAGTCTATGGTCATACGACTACGGCCATACATGACATGAGTACACTCCCCGTCCCCTCCCGCTGCTTGCTGCGTGTGATGGTCAATGGTGGGAAAAGTGAGGACATTAAAAGGTGTTCCATAGTGGTCGGATGATGGGGCGGGAGTCTGCGTAAATTTAATGACTCCCTTGCCTGTCAGGATAATCCCCAAAGCCGCAGTATTTTACTGCCTCAACACATACCAGATAGGTGTGCAGTACTACAGTAGGTCTATGCTATGCAGTACAGACGCGTGCGCGAAGGTGGTGATTTAGATAGTGTGGTCCAGCCTTACAGCCGCCGGCTCATCTTTTTCTCGTCGCCAATGTTTCCCGCAAGCGAACATAAAGGGCAAGCAGTAAACGTTTTTAGTATCCACATCATACGTGATCGCCCCACATGCATCGGTGAAACGGTGTGCTTTAAAATTGTTAAATTTGATCGCAAAATCAATCGTCCTAAAAACACGACAAGCGACTCCAGGAACAGACGCCGGTGAGCAGAATGGCAATGGAGCGCTATTCACGTATCAGCATGGACGGTGTTAACCGTACACGGCTGGAGGGGGGTTTGCACCCATCGCAGGCCGAACCATCAAAGCATCAAACGCCAGAAAGACCTCATCAAATTCTGCGTGCAGGCCTATTTTCGCACGGGTGCATTGCGTGAACCCGCTAGCATGGACACATGACCACTACTGGCTTTTACTGACCAAGTGCACACCCCCTAAAAAAGGCGAGTTTTTCCAAGTCAGTTGTGTTTCTGCTGGAAAAAAAATGCGGTTCGGAAAAAAAGGAAAAAAAAAAACACCTGACGAAATTTCCAGAACGGAAATTTCCGGGGGGGGGGGGGGAAGTGAACAGAGCTACAATGAGCTCAATATCATGAAGGCTGGTCTTCAGAAATTGAACTGTGCGAGGGTGATGCAGAAGGCCTGGAAGGCGTTGATGGGGGCGCGATAGTCCAGGTGGAACCGGTCTTCTCCCACCTGGTGGTTGGTGACGGTGACAAAAGAAGCGGACACTGATCGTTAGTTTTGATTTCGCCTGTTGGTGAAGTTAATTAGTTAATTAATCGAGGAGTTTCGCTACACACTGTGCCGGGTACAGTTAGTAGGGGGTATTGCTGTAGGGAAGCGATGATACCAGGCACTTCCGCCATTTCGACGGTAACCGCATGATTTGCTGGAAACAGAAGAAAGACTAATGCAATCAACTTCACACCTCGGGAAGGTCATCGATTTCCACATAATGATATTCGCCTTTCGCAGCAGATCTATGCCCGATCTTGTGAATCATAGCTCATCTTGCTAGGTGGGCCCCGTACAATCCGCATGATCTAGCGCTTGTTTCCTGCGTTGGATCTATCTGCCCCTATAAGGCAGATCCTGCACAACCTCTCGCAACGGCAGGTGGGGAACTAAAGTAGTAGTAGTATTGATAGAGGATTTTTGAAGTAGATAATAATCTGTCCGCGGTGTGAATCACTTGTAAGTACCGCTCTCGGGGGTCAGGTCGGGTCAACGCGCCCAAACTCCAGGGGTAACAACAGCCTGTTCTGATGTTACAACGGGAGCTTTAATATGGGCTAAATTGACACACGACACGAAATTGGAACGTGGAAGTGTGTTGAGCTTAAGCTTTATTTTTACCAATCCGCCGGAGGATAAAAAAATAAAGAGTACCCGTAACTTCGGCGGCATATGTATGGTACCTTATCGTATCATGAAGAACGACGAACACGAAGAACTCACTCACACGATGAAGTGTCCCCTGCCAACACGAACAATATCACGCGTCAGACAGATCATCTAGATCACCTACAGATAGATCATCTATATCATCTAGATATTCTACATATAGATCACCTAGATCACCTAGATCTTAGCCTGCCGTTATGATAACGTTGTGCAGGATCCATACGCAAAAGAAACGGGTCCGACCCGGGAAACCTATCCTTGTAGATCACGCAGACTATACGGCTCCCACATGGTAACACGAGCTGCTGTAGATCATCACACAGATCAGGAATATGCCTGCCCTGGAAAAGATCTAGATCGTGAATCGGGAATGATCTGTATGATCTGTATGATCTGTCCGATGTGCGACTATTTTTTATCTGTGTGGAGGACGAGAGATTAAACGAACCCTTTTTTTTTTTTTGGGTGGGGCGAAGAAAGCAGCAACAACAACAACAACACTCTTAGATGGGAACACAGTAGTAATCAGAACCAAGCACGATGTGTTAAATACAGGGATATGCTCATATACGGACTTTATACCCTGCATTAGGCCATATAAAACCCGTCGTACGCGCGATCGAAGTGTCACACACAGCTTGCAAATATATGAGTTTCGACGAAATCCTCGATCTCACTTACGGCTGTTTTTTTTTTTTCAAATTTAGAAACATAGGGAGATGCCACGGGCAGGGTCCATCGTGGGTTCTGTTTACTATTACGGGAGACCATAGTAAATAGGACCTACTATGCACACTAAAAACTATATATTTACCTATTTTTACTAACAATATTTGGTCCTATTTACTATGGACCCCCGTGATAGCACCAACAACAACAACGATAACAACAGCAGCTGTACATAGCAGTATAGGTATTGACGATCGCCTGGGGGTGATTCTGCGGTGCTTCCGCCTAGTCTTAAGTAAGCCACAGACGGTCGTGGGGTCGACGCGATCAACCGTGGGTACTTGGCTCGATGACAATCGATGCAGCTGCAGTAGTGGAAGAGACCGAATAAGCAGCAGGAAAGCTGACCAGGCTGGATTTCGTAGTCGAGAATTGGTTGCGTTCTGCACTAACTTCAGTACAACGACTCCTGATCGTCTGATTTCCCTGTATATTGTTACCCTGCTTTTCTTACTCCCCGTTTTAGCGTTTTAGGCGTCCTGTATTGTTGCAGCAGTGTCACATACCATGCCGCACGGGGGGAAAACATGCCACAGAGACAGGGGCAATCAGACGAGCGATCGATCGCCCATAAAAGAAAGGATCGGTCGCGGCGGGTTGTAAACGCGCCAAATACCATCACTCGAGGACCGAAATCCCATGTTGACACGGCAAGGTCGTCTCTGAAACACAGAAGGAAGGTATTAGACTTCGTGCACAGGCGTTTTTTTTTGTTTCCCTTGGTTTTCTTCCTTCATGGGACTGAATGCTTATGTTTGGTCAAAGTTGAAGCTCGCGCTGCACAGTATCTGATGGCGAAGGTAATAGCAATACTTATTTCTCGCTGGCAATGTTCATGAGTGATCAACGTTGAAGGTCGTGCTAAACGTAATCGGATGGCAAACACAACGGCAATACTTGGCTTTTTGGGAATGCTTACGTGTGAGTGAGTACCGTTGAAACTCTTGCTGCACACTGTCGCATGGCAAACACCAGTACCAAATATTGTTCTGGTTTTCCCTAGGTTTTCTTCTTCGTTCCGGGAATATATCTCAGTGATCAACGTTGAAGTGATTTTTTCCAATAGGCTGTTGTAGTCCAATGGTCTACTGTGGGCCAATACGTTTGATTATTGCCTTTTTGTTTATTTTCTTCTTTCGGGGAAAATTTATGAGTGATTAACGTTGAAGCTCATGCTGCTAAACATTGTCGAACGGCAAACATCGTTAACAAATAACTTCTTCCTGGGAATGAATGTTTCTGAGTGACCAACGTCGAAGTTCATGCTGCTAAACATTGTCGGACGGCAAACATCGTAGTCGGACAAAAAATCGGCAGTACTCGCACCTTGCCGAATTGACACACGGTGTGCAGCATGTCGTCGGGGCTGACGAGCTGGAAGTTCTTGACCGAGGGCACAGTCACTCTCCCCCGAAAGTTGAGGCGGTAGTTTCCCTTCGTGAAGGTGGGCTCCCTGGTCTGGAGGAGGAACATGCTGCCGTGGCGGCCCTTGTTCATGTACGACAACTGAGAGCGAGGGCGGAGCGGAGAAGGCGGCAGCGGGGAAAACAGACAGAAGAGGGACTTGGGTTGATGTTCGACAACTGCAAGAGTGTTGGATCAGAGGGCAGTCGGGAACACAAAATACCACTCTTGTCCGGGAATATAGTGAACGTTTTTTTGATAATAATGAAGTCCAAGCGGAGAATATATTCCTGGGAGGGTGTTTGATACGTTAGGGCGTTTGATAGAGGGTTGAACTCCCTCACGAACTGCTGACCGAACGAGGGATAATTTTCACCGGGTTTTAATCGATGAGGGCCAACTCGTTGCTCTCTACTCCTCTCTCCATACGCAAAATCACAGTAGTCGTAAGGAATAGCTGCATGCCCGGCTGGAGATCGAGAGATAGTCAGGCCGTGAGCGAGAAGCTACTTCTGGAGTAAGCATGAGGGCAGCGATCTATCTTCCTACGTAGGGTTCCCCGGCCCCTGAACGAAAGATATAAAGGCTGGGGGGGCAGCGGGTACTCATTAGTTGCTTGCCTTAGTCATCGGACCATGCATCCATTTCGAGACGGAGCACCGTTCCTACACCAAGTAGAAACGCCTCCAACATTTTGGTTCGGGGGGGGGGGGGGCTGATCATGGGTTCAGGTTTTTCTTCTCTGAGCCATCGACCATGCTTTCTCGGCGATGCGGAACATGGAACGCGCTGGCGGCTGGCGAAGTTATCTCAATGAACTACGTTGTGGCGGCGCTTGGTTGAATGGACGCAATGGGATAGTATCCCCATTGGTCACCATAGTTGACGTTTTCCAGCGAGCCCTGGTTCCTGGTGGCACTCTAAAACATGGATGTTCTTAGAGGATTGAAACTGCCCCACGGCTCGCCCCGCCGAAAGAAGTTTGCCGACTGGACTGGCTCTGTTCCATGACCCTCAACCGAGTACGCCTCCACCGTCGGACGAATTTCCACGTTGATTTTCTCTCAACTACGGAAAGAGAGTGCAAACCCCGAGCGACGTTTATGTCTACGGAAAGATTTCGACGAAAAGTGTTCCCTTGCTACCCTTCTCGTTGCGCGTGTTTTTTTTTTTTTCCCCTTGTTATGGAGAACACCTGTTCGGAACTTCGTCCCAGGTGGTGTGTAATCTTGCGTGTTGTATACCGGTATGATGAAGGTGAATCGTCACTTTCATTTAGAGTTTTTTGTCACCCTTGAAGGCACGCCTTAACGCCTCAAAGGGATTACACCAGCCCAGAAAACTCTGCTGCTTGCTCACCATATGGCTGTCGTCATCGTACGGGTCCACCTTGTGCGCAAGCGGCGCGCCGTCGCAATCTAGGGCGGGGAGAAGAGCGGAGAACTTTCGCGGCTGGCTGCCTTCTCGCAAGTGGTCCACGAGGCCAGGCTTTTCGAACGAGATCGCTCCCAGCTCCGCCACCTCCTACTATCATACATATTATACGATACGCAGTCGATGGATTTGTTTTGCGTTTTCGTTTTGTTTTGTTTTTTGATCGGACGACCTGGTGTGGTTTTTTGGGCGATCAACGGCCCGGTCTGGAATGATTTTCTCCGACGGCGTCAGTCAAGCGTCAAATGCCAACAGCGTGTGTTAAGTGGTTGTCGGCCGACGACTCGAAAAATTATGTGCGGCCGCGTGGGAGAACATGTTTGCTTAACATTGTATAAGCGCCCTTAACGCTGTCGAAGCGCCTTAAAGGAGGTTTCGCCTTCAACGGTCGACCAGATGTGTGATTTTCTCTGACGACGTCAACCAAACTCATATGCAAAGTGCGTGTGTTAGTGGGTTGTCGGCCGAGGAGTCGAAATTATTGTGCGGCCGCGTGGGTGCATTTTGGCATTCGAATGATAGCGTCGCACGTAACGCTGTCCAAGCGCCTTACAAGAGGGGTTCGCCTCCAGCGGCCGACCTGGTGTAATTCGCTCTTACGACGTCAATCAAGCATCGTATTCAAAGCGCGCGTGTGTTAGTGGGTTGTCGGCCAATGCCTCAAAATGATTGTGCGCCCGCGTGGGTGTATTTTAACGTAAACATCATCTTAATATCAAAGCGTCCTACTTGACCCCTCCAAGAACCGCACTCACTCACTGGGCATAAATATAAGGATCGTTTCGACATTTACGTGAAGACCAAACGGTCTTTGTTCTATTTCCGCCCGGAGTGGTATGTGTTCCTGTACAGTGCGGTACTACCGTACGTCAAAGGGTTCTCTAATAGTATCACTTTCGCAGGCATGCTGCCTTGCCTGGTCGTTCGTGAAAACTGTGGCCTCGGTCCGCTTGAGGTTCGTCCGAACCTTGCCGAGGTAGTTGCCATTCTTCTTGCTCAGGCGCTGTTGCGGGCAGTCGATGCGAGCGAAACAGGCGGACCAGCAAAAACCGACGAGATCGAGAAACAAAAAAAGAATCAGTC
This sequence comes from Macrocystis pyrifera, assembly GCA_031763025.1. Classification (NCBI taxonomy): domain Eukaryota; class Phaeophyceae; order Laminariales; family Laminariaceae; genus Macrocystis; species Macrocystis pyrifera. The sequence goes on along the minus strand of JASSKH010000010.1, from coordinate 15,642,835 downwards.
GTAAAATATTACGCAAACGACCGCGATCCATAAGTTAGTTTAAGGGAATCTCGTCTTCCCACGTCCGCGTTTCCAATCAGAGCTCTCGAGAAAAACCAGATGAAACAGGGAGGAAACTAAGATATTCTGTTACACTTTCCGCTCGATTGTGAGTACTGCTGTACGGTAGTAGCGTAATAAGTTGTCTTGGAATATTTTCTCGAACATGTTGGCCGCTCTTTCGGCTGTCTGAAAACCCACAATACTTCAACGTCGGAGATACCAACGGGGGACCAACGGTCGTTGACCAGAACGCTCAGCATGGCAGGTGCTCTTCCGAGGAACGCGCGCGGGGCACTCCAAGCGTCCACTCCACACTTACTGCCGTGCCCCACGAGTAGCTCTGTAAAATGTGCAACCTCATTTAATGTGTCAGCCAAATCCCTTGTCGTTAAAAGGTTATCACCAAGGTTTCAATGCTTGAATGCCGGGCTTTGCCGGCGAAAAACCTCGACCATATACCACGGTGTCCCTAAACATAGCAGCCGTTTGTATGTTCATATTCAGTCCAAACAGTCCACACCTCAGACAACTCGTCGATTCCCACATCATGATCCAGATCGGCGGATCAATTGTCGATCTGGAATGATCTAGCTCATGTTGCCGGGTGGGACTCGTGTAGTCTGCATGATCTACAGTAGTACATGTTTCCTGGGTTGGATCTGTACTGTGCAGATCCTGCACAACAGCTGACAACGGCAGGCGAGGAGCTAGATCACTCAGATCATGATATGTCCGAGGTGTGAAACAGTCGTTATATTGCGGGACAGAGTGGCACATGATGCTACTGTAGTTTCGGCCTCGCCATCTTCAACGAGTCGGGGCAACGGCTTACCGTTCGGAACCCTCCCCGGTGCATGTCAAACACGTGGTAGTTGCTCGAGCGGTTGTTGCTGCACTTCTGCCCCAACATCATCAGTTGATGTTCTCTCCCCTGGAGAAGAAAAATCTGTACTGCGGATACAACCGGTTCATGCCAGAGCGCTGCGCGGGCGGCAAATACCTAGGTTAGCGTCCATTTTCCTTCGAAACGAGATTCTTGGTAAAAAAAAGCACCAGTATTTTTTTCTTTCAAAACGGAATTCTTGGTAAAAAACGTTCCCGCTCTTTGCTACGGCCCATGCTCCTTCGAAACGTAATTCTTGGTAACCGCTCGTCGCTTCGACAACAAACAACAACATCACATTGTAGTCGAGTGGTCTACAACTCACGGACCGACCCAGGCGTCGTCTGGAACAAAACTACTAGCCGGCGGGCGCAATTGAACGAATGAGCGAGATACCAAACACCACTCACATCGCGCACGATGACGCATTGAACCAGGTCCGATGTTTTACCGCTCTCGTACGCCAGCATGAGCGACAAGCACTGCTTCTGCCTCTCATTCGGTGGCAGTGCGCCGCAATACCCTTTGGTGTCGCCATCACACCCGCCACTGCGGCCGCCGCCGCTACTGTCTTCACCCCTATCCCCCCCGCCCACACCAGCGCCCGCCCGCCTCCTCTCTGTCTTGACGCGCCATCTCTCGGAACCTGCAGCGCTCTCTGAAGAGGAGTTGACGTCCTTGACTTCCACTTTTCCATCCTCTTTTTTCGTCTGCCCGTTGGCCGCGAACCAACCACCACCGGCGTGAGTCCTTGGCGTGCCGCTACTGGTGTCTTGATTGTCTATTTTACCCTGCGGGTTTTTCGGTCGTTCATTGCCGTCGCCGTCGCCGCCGCCGCCGCGACGACGCCAGTCCCCGTCACTACTGCCTGTATCGCCCTGCTTTGGCCCATCCTGGCCGGTGCCCGCCGCGCGACCTGGCTTGTCCCTACGGTAGTCATCATGACGATCGCCGCTCCATTTATCGTGGCGTGTTGGTTTCCTGCACGGATGATGTCGGGATAGCGGGCGCACGTGCAGGTCGGGCTTTTAAAGCTTAGGCGTGCGCGGCTTGGAGGGAGCGAGTCAACACGCAACATGAAAAGCTTACAGCGCGCTTCACAGAGGGGATGGTATTAGCACGTGACACAGGGATGGTAACTCGATGTTCTTGCGATTACCGTGTCTGCTATAGACAAACGCAGTGCTTCTCGCGTATTCAAGTGCAGGATGCAACTCCAGCGGAGGCTCCCTTTACACAATGGTACTTTGTCGTCTTCCATGTGAAGCACCTCTCGGTAGACCAGGTGTCACAAGTAAATCAGGCAATAGTCTACGGCGAGCTTCCCCCTCTTCCCCTTCCTTCCCTCCTATATCCATGACACACACCCTTTGTACGCCGAGTCACGAGACGCTCGCCTGGTGTCCACCCTGCCGGCCGAACCACCGTCCGTATGGCCCAAGGGCTTGTTCCCCCCTTCCCGGCGAACACGTCGTCGTTCTTCATTGTCGCCGAGCGGCCCTTTTACTCTCGAAGGGTCGTGACACCACGGAAGGTCGACAGCAGTGCCACTGCTTCGGCTATCCCCTGACGAAGCGACGCTGAGTTCGGCGTTGTCACCGCTGCCGTCGCCGCGGTCACTGTCGGCGTCATCGTCTTGGTGATCGTAAGCCAAATCCGGTGGTGGATGCATGCCTCCACGACGACGGCTACGAGCTTTGGTCGCGGGTGAGGACGAGGTAGAACCGCTGCAAAAGGACGCGCCTGCTGTGGCCACCGGCCCTGTCGACCAGGCCTGTTCCCTCTGGTTCGCGCTATCAACGACCATTTCGCCGAAGGACCCGCCGTTGTGGTCTCGTGGAGAAGGTGTCGCTGTTGTTTCCGACCCTTGCGCTCCAGCGGAGCCGTGCCTCTTCTCGCTGCTGTTGGCTCTATGACGAAGGCCGCTGCGGCCACCAGCGCCGGTCGGGCTTGAATTACTCGTTTGGGAGTCGTAACCGTCAGCGTGGCGGTGGCCCGAACGCTCCGTACTGCAAGAATCGTCGGTGGTCCTACGAGCGGTGCTCTCCGTGTTTTTTTTATCTCTTGCCTTGCCGCGGTGCTTCTGGAGCTGCGGAGAAGACCGGCGTCCCCCCTTCTCTTGGATGAGATTTTCCCTCGATCGCCTTCTCCGGCCGTCACTATCCCGGCGCCGGCGTTGACCGCCGTGAACTCTACTGCCATCGCTTTCCTCGATTCCGATAATTTTGTTGTGCTTCGATCTTGAGCATCCGTCGCGGTCGACCTTACGGATCCCCACTCCGCGCACTAGACGACCACCCTCCTTGTGGTGCTTGCGTATCGTCCGGTACAAACATTGCTCGTCGTCGTGACTTAACACGCTGCCTCGGCGTTTGCCCGTGCGACTGGTTCTTCCGTGTTGGACGCTGTCAAGATCGTGCACGCTGTACGTTTTCCGGTCTTCACCGCTACTGCTTGTACAGTTTCTGCTGCTTCTGCTGCTTCTGCTGCTTGTATTGCTTCTGCTGCTTCTGCTGCTTCTGCTGCTGCAGTCTCTATCCTTGGTGAAGCCGTTCCTATTTCTTCTCGTGTTTTTTTTTCTATTGCCGTTGCCGCCACTGCTGTCACCGTCTCTGCCGCCGTCGCCGCCGCCGCTGCTGCCACCGCTGCCACCACCGCTGCTGTCGCGGCCGCTACCGTGATCAAAGCTGGAGCTACAGCGACGACCACGATGCAGGCGCACGGGGCTACCACATCTTCGCTTCAGGACCCCACTCCCGTGGGACAAAGTGCTTGGGGGTGAACCGAAGGGGGGTGGAAGGGCAGCCCGGTTGGACCCGTGAACTCGTGGTGCTGCTTGCCAAGCGCGACTTCCGCTGTCCTTGTTCTTGGTGTTGACCGTACCGGTGTCGTCATGAGCGGCATCATTCTCGGCCTGACGGTTCGAACACGCCTCCCTGTGCGCCGAAAAGGAGTAAAAGTAGTTGAGTGCGGTAGGTTGTCACGAAGTCACGAAGGATACGCGACGGTATGGTACAATGGACGATAGCTGAATGCCAGGCAAAGCTTGCTTCGCAGAAAGAGACAGACATTTCTATTTTCTCTTTTGTCGTCATTTTTGCTTCTTGGGCTCAACTTGCAGGAGCTTTATACTTTATACCCTCAATAACCTTCTGAACAAACCACGGTCACAGACGTCAGGTGCCAACCCCCCCCGGTGCAGGCCGTCATTTTTGTCGCGCACAGGTTTTCAGCATTCCCGCTGCTTGTCGATTTTCATCTTCTTGGTTCAGCTACGTAGCGGACTGCCTGCCTCATCTACAACTGCACTAAGGTTGACACCGGCCCTCAGGTTTTCGACATAACATCAGATGTCGCGCATTTTTCACATGCAGGCTACGTACAGCAAATACATCCACTCCAAACAACGCTGCTGCCTTGTGTACGTTGCGTCTGAAGGCACAAGCAAGCAACGACATGAAGCCACCCGTAACTACGAGCCGTCAAGAAGGCAAGCTGTTTTTGCTTATTATCAATAGGAGGGTATAGCCGACTTTTTTTTGTAGTACATACAACGCGCTTCGCTCGGCGGGCGACATTCGCCGCCCGCTACGCTCGCTCAGGAAGGAAAAGTACAACAAATTATGCGAAGCGGACAGAGGTCCATGATTGATTGTAGTTTGATGATTGTAGTTGCAAACTGGCGACTTGACAATGCCAAGAGTCTCGCCGCCATGCTTCAGGAAAAAGCAGATCGGACGCCACATGTATGAGTACAATATCGTGCGTCTTCCTTTTGGAGGCTCTCCCCCCACAACCGTCCAGGGTGCTCCTCCACCGCCACATCCACTACCACGTCCAAAACTCGCTCCGCCAGAAGCTGGGGCATCCGACCTGGGGGATGAACGGTAAATCGCGGACATGCTACTACATTGCTCCGAGCTTGTACGTGCTATGTTGTTGTGCGGAGAGCAAGCCTCGCCAACTTCAACGAAAGAGAGCCTGTCTCACCGCTGAAAACTCACCCCTGAAATTAAATAAACTGGAATTAATTATCTTGAAATCTCGCTCAGTTTTGACGGGATTTGGATTCCGAGTCGAGTATTGAGCATCGACTTATCGTTTTCTTTCGGATATTATTTTTTGGTATTATTTTGAAATTAGTGTAGGATCGGCTATCTCGCTCAGTTCTGACGGGATTTCGATCCCAAGTCTAGTTTTGAGCATCCATATTTCGACTTTTTTTTCGGATGATGTCGGACTTTTTCTCTTGAATTTAGTGTGGGATTTTCTTTATATTGAAATGAGTGTGGGATGTTTACTTTGGATTTAGTGTCGGGAATTTTATCTTTGAGGTTAGTACAAGGGAGCAAAGAAAGCGAATAACGCAAAGAAAACAATTGTTTTGCCGAGAAAAACAGCGGCTCGATAAGCAAGCACGCAAATAAACCAAAGAACGCAGAGAAAGCTAAGACCATAGAAGCGACGATTATTTGTCGTAGACTCTCTGAGAGCGAAGTAGGCCCTCATTGTAATCAAGTGACGGAAGACAAAGACAAATGTAAGTAAGAGTCTATATATACTACTGAAGTAATACAGTAAAAAGCAAAAAAAAAAAAAAAAAAAAACGCGCTTCGCGCTTGCTCGCCTCGTCGTTACGGCCTTCCCAGTCAGCGCTGACTAAGGTTTTCCTTGCTACAGTAACTACAGAGTACTACCATTAATACAAATGTACAGCACTATAGATACACCAGGTATTATGATATACCCCTGGAACCACTTTGGGCGGGAATACAATCCAGGTTATAATATACGAATTTCAAAATCTAAAACGGGGATTCTGTTTTCGGACAGTGCAGTACATGCGTGCAGTCGATTCTCGGCGATCTTCACTTTCCCACAGGCCTGTCTGTGTTCGTGAAAACACTGCTGCTGCTTGCTCATATCGTACAAGAATACGCGTCATTATTATGCGAACTATCGTGCGTCGAACACCCGCCTACGAGCGGCGCTCGTTTCGGCTGACTCATTTCGCACATACGTGTTGTACACTACATACAGCAGCAGTAACATACACACCCCAAGTTCGGCGTTGTTTCTCGACGCGAAGTTCTCCGGACCAGGTGCGGTGGAGGGTTGCTTGGAGGCAACGGCGGCCCCGCTGGTAAATTCGTAGGGTTCTTCCTCCTCCTCTCGTGCTGCCTAGACCCGACAGAGCTGGCGTCTTCGTGTCCGCCTCGTCGAAGAGAGGAAGAGGCAACTTCGGCAAAAGTTGCGGAGGAGGAGGATCTCGTACGCCTATCGTTGTCGTCGGCACGCTCGTTTCGCAGACGCCCTGGGACGTTTTCTCGGCTCTCAAGGGGGTTCCGAGTATTTGTTCGCGCTTGCGTGCAACCCGAGCTGATGCAGCCTTCGCCTCCCGGCATCGCCGTGCTTGCGCTTCCTTCGGCGTCCGTGTTGAAGATGGTCTCACGCCCTCTGGGACTGCGGGACACGGAAGAAAAAGAAATAATCTCCCCGCATTCTGTAAAGTGTGGACCTCTCTCGTTCTCGCCGCGTTGGGCAGCGGCCGCCGGCGGTGCCCGGTCACTCGAAAAAGAGTCTTCTTCATGCTGAACGTTGCAGTGCACTACTGTTGCTGCTGTTGCTGCTGCTGTATCCACCGGTGGTCCCGAGTTGGCTCTCTCGAGTCCCTCGCGTTTTTGCGGCGACCATCGATGACAACAATAGCCTGCACGGGTGGGTAGATCCGAGGAAAGCAATGTTGGATTGTTATAGGCAGGCCGTGGGTAGGGTCTCGACCCAACCCTGCGGCACTTCGTTTTCTCCAAGAAGCGGCCAGCTACCCTGTACCAGGAGTGTGTGTATCCGTCACAACTTGGCAGCGTCGAGGTGGACCACTACTACTGTTGTCATTCCATGTCCTGCGTGTTTGAGAGTTGCCTTCCTTGTAGGCTTATCGCTCCGTATGATCTCGGCGGTTAAAATTTGAATCGTCGAAAAATCTTAAAAAATCCTAACAAAACGGTTTCATGTGTCTGTTGGCGATCATGTTGCGGGCTGTATAGCTGTACGGGACGCGCCTCGATGTTACTTTTTAGGCATTATCAATATGAAACATCATATCTCTGTATGAAGATACTCGTACAATACCTGCTGCGTTGAAAGATGATTCTTAGAGCTCTGCTAGGTGTGCCGCTCGGCCATACAGGTCCACAACAGACTTCGAGGTACACAGCAGTACAGTACAATCAGCAATCTGGAACAGAAAAGAGGGGACGCCAGCAGGGTGGATCCCTTTTCGGGAAAGCCTCATTATTGTATGGGGAGACAGTGATGGAGTATCACTCCGTGAGCGATATCGCAGCTCTACGACAGCACGACAAAGTAGAAAGAGGCTGGGAAAAAACAGACCATCCCGCCCGCCCATCGTTGGTAGCGAGGTGTACCGTCGACAACGACATCAGTTTTGTTAGTGTTTTTTTTACCCCCGGGGTACCTACTCTCTGCGACGAGGTGCCGCGTTGATTGCCAGACAATCAACGCGGGGAGTAGTAACCCCGGGTGAGAGTCTCCGGCCGGTCGCAGCAGGAGGCCTCATTGATCCCAAACTATATGCCAGGTACGAATTGACGTACGACGCGATGTTACAACAGAAACACAGGAAAGCTGACCCAGGCTGTAATTGCGTAATAAGTAAGCCATGTTTACAGCGTCAACAACGTAACTGACGAGTATACTTCGGCAGTGCACATTGTACCGGCACCTCGTACCATCAGGACAAACGGAGTGTCGGTGTCAGTACGTATCATATCGATGCAAACTCGTAATTGAAAGGCCACAGCTTGATGCTTCAACAGACATTACAACCGCCCGCATACAATTTCACTACAGTATCTACTCTGAACGACAGCAATACTGCAGGCATTTCGATAAGAGCGGGGACACGACACAGCAAACAAACAGTATAAATTAATAGTGGTGCACGATACATTTACCACGTGTTAGCAAGTCTTATCGTTGTTCATGTTTCGACATATTTCCCTGGGCGTGCACGGTGGAAGCAAGCAGTGTCTTACTCGGAGATATTGTAGCACCGCCCCAGCTATGCAACGCACCCAGAGAACCTACAGCTATAGCTGCGGTGGGCGCCCCCTTCAGCAACGTTGTCGCTGTGGCCTCTCTCCACCACGCCCACATCATATCTACTCCATGGTAACTACAACAGTAATACTGGTACGGTACCTGGTACACACATTTTGAATATGGACGTTTTTCACGACACACAGCAATATCACATCATTTTTTTTTGTTGCTCTTGTTCTCCCACGTTGGACAAAGGCGCTGGCACTGCTTTACCAAAAACGAAAAATACTCCAACAAAATTCATCGGGTGTCTTGCACGTTCGACTGAAAGTACAACCTATACAACCTACACAACCTCCTTGTAGCGTACAACACATCCTGTCCCTCAGAGATGCCATCCGCGGCCAGACTGATGACATATACCTCGTACCAGGTAGCACATACATACCTGACACCTCGTACTCTACGAGTGGAGATATTCGGAAAGCGAATGCCTCTTTTCCTCGTAACTCAATAACTCGATTCGAGCAGTATTGTCATCTTCGTGACACGCGCTCCGTCATTGTGCGATAGACACTCTTAAGGCGAAACGGTTCGACCACTACATACCTATCTATGGTCCAAGCTATAAAATCTGACCCTACGCTGCGATGTAGAGCCCTCATCCCCCCCGCTGCTAACAATTTCACTCGTGGGATGAACGCGCGCCGAAAAGCTGAGTACCGAAGGCACGTCAGATAGCGAACGGCAAAAACAAAATAATAATGAAAGAACGAATGCATCGGGTACCCTATCTCTTACGGTGCCCGTTCCGGCCTTCGAACGCACTGCAAAACCCTTCTCGTGTCCGATATACTTGATATTTACTGCAAACGGCCTTAAGCAGAACACAATACTACAGACGTACTGTGGTACTAGACGATGCCATCCAACTTGGAAACCCTTGGAGGCTCTTGGCAGCGTTGGCGGACAGGACGTGTGCACCCGGGCGAGACGAGTGCAGTGCGCGCCCGGGAGGGGGGGGGGCGTCGGGAAAGGCTGTTGAGTGGAGTCGGCGGCAAGCGCAGGGTAAGGGCAAGCGAGGGGAAAACGTATCGGCTTTGTCAAGCGTTTGCTAGAAATACATGCGGTTCATAGAAGCCAGACTGCCATATCATTCCTGATATTTCAGCGAAACCCTCCCCACCCCCCCCCCTCCCCTCCTTGTCCGTATACATGCAAAAAGCCGACATCGCAATTAAGAAAATCCCGAACTAAACGACTACATACACATCAACATACATATCAGAGCTACCAGGTACAGTAGATATTGTATGCCCCCTATTATACTTCGACAGAGCTGACTGAGCAACTCGGTGGCTCAACATTTACAAAACGAACATCCCAACTGCTATGATACAATACCCTTCCCCGGCCCGCACCTTTCAGCCTCTCATGCAGCACCCGGGCGTAAGAGCTTCGCCCTTCGCCGTATCACGATCTAGCCCCCCTGACGCCTCGGGTTGTACACGGTGTCTCGGTCGTAGGCGGATATACCAGCCTTGCTCCACCTGAAGCACCAAAGCTCGTGTAAGAACGGTCCTGTGTACTCAAACAGAAAATCCTGCAGCTTTTTGGCGGCGAAATCAACCGTTGCCGACGATAGCGCGTGCGGCAGACGCGGCAGGGGCGGGGGGGGGAGCGGGAAGCGGACACGTCATCGAAATGGGGGTAAAAAGAAATGTTGGTACAGCAGCTTCGACAAGATGGTTGAAATAGTTCACGCTGGACGAAAATGCAGGAGCCGATTAGGTGCTACTATGAAGACCCTAACGGTTCTTACATTTCCGTCTAGAGTGATACTTGACTTTGAAAACCCAACCCTAACCCCGACTGCCTGAGACATTTACCGGAATGCTGGAAAAGTTCTCGGAAGGAAAGCGTACCCATCGTGTAGTGTGGACTGTCAACCAGTTTGGGTCGCAGCTGGGCCAAGTCGTAAACAACCACTGTAGTGATCGAAACCGCCAAACCAAAAAAAGGCATTCCAAAACATGCTCTGAGATGGCCAAGGGTGAAGCGGGCGCGAGGCTTTTTTTCGTGCGTGACAGTGCTTTTGCGATGGGTGAACGATAGAGCTGCGGTGCTCATGATGGTGCTGGTGTTGGCGTTGGTGATGGGCTTTTTAGTGTTGAGTATCAGTTTTTAGCGTTGGTGTGGGGTGCTAATGTTGATTGTTGGTGTTGAGTGTTGGTGTGGGGTGTTGGTGTCGGTGTATGCGCTAGTCCCATTAACATGCACCGTCCGGGAGAACACGAGCAGCAGAAATAGCAGTCATGCAGAGAAAATTCGCTCCGAAAGTAGAACACGAGCAGCAGAAGTAGCAGTCATGCAGAGAAAATTCGCTCCGAAAGTATTCTTGACGGGCTCCGAACCGGAGCGGTCCTTGTTTAGAGGAAAACAAAGATGAAAATATACCAGGTACTACCAATATAACTAGAATATCAGCAGTATGGGACACAATACAGCATCGACACGGGTGTCACACCTCCTTCTTGACAGTGCAGTAGCCTTCCTGTTCGTCCACGTCGTTGTCCTTCAGCAACGCCTCCACAACGTCCGCCACCAATCGCGTGTCCCTTACCCCCGCCCCTATACGGCCACCCGCTGCCGCGTGCACTTCTCTGGCAATCCACGGTCGGAGCTGAGCCGCAGACTTCGGTCGCCTGCGCATGATACATATTCGGTCGAGATTGGGCTATGTCAAGATTCCTATTGGACGCGTGATACGATAGGGTATGCCTTATCATGTTGCCTTCCTGCACTTTTTGGCCGAAAAAACTGTGACTGACGGAGTTCCTCGACTAAGGGTTTACCTGGTACCACATCTACCCCGTTTCGTGTTTGCACAATACCTGGTAGTATTCAATAGCAATTCGTTAGGAGCCTAGGCCATCGGAATAAACATACAGAGTAGGCCATGGGATTGATGGGTTATCGGGTTGAGCCTATGCTTTCCCTCAAAGTCAGTTTTGGGTGACTTAGTATTAGTGTGGAGCTTGTCAAGTGAGGAGGAGCGTTTGCAAAATTTAGGTGCTGCTTCTATTGTAGCATACGTCCATTGCAGGTAACTCTTAAGGCCAGCCGAAGGCGGAACCGGAGGAGTTGTGATTGGTACTCTACGTTTCAGGCATGGGCCCTCTCAGTCATTCGGCGACGACTACTGTATGCTGCGGCAGATGCCGAGAGCGAGCCGACGAAACCCTTGATTAATAGCGCAACGCGTCCCGTGGAGCCAAAACCGCACGACGTTTCAGAGCGAGAAGCAGACCGAATGTCCTTCCTTTTTTCCAAGTCGTTTGGTTGCGAAAATGAGTTTGATGCGACATCGTCGCCGCTGTACCACGAGTCACAAGTAGCAGCAGCAGCAGTGACTGTCCAAGCACAGCGCACAGCACACGACAAACAGTATGCAGCGCAAGTCACACAAAAAGACAGCACGAAGCACTGCAGCAACTGCAGCATCACCTCATCCTAGAATGTCAAACACAGTACGGTGGTATCAAGAGCACGACTATACCAAGCCCGAACCTCAACCACCCCCACACCGTCACTCCTATCACCTGACACCATCACTCGTCACCCACCACCCACCACCAACCTGGACTTCGGTTCAGGCGGCTCCGCGGCCAAACCCCGCCTGTACACCGTCGACCTGAACCCCGCCCCCCTCTCGCCTGCCCCGCCTGCTCCGCCATCGAGGTGCTCACGAGAGGACAAGCTCGCCGAAGAACTTACTGCCGCCGCCGAGGACGACGCTGAGGCTGATGGAGACGGGGACGACGAGGACGAGGAGGAAGAGAACGAAGGTGGCGCTGCACGCGACGATCCTCCGCTGCGGTCACTGATGCCGTTGCTAGTGCTCTTGCTTCGCACGTGTAGGTGCACCTGGTATTCCTTGGGCGATTTTATGTCGAACAGCACCCGCGATACTTTGACCTTGCATAGGGGACATCGATCGGAGATCCCGAGCCACTGTTGTCGTCGTCGGCATTGTTGTTGTTGTTGTTGTTGTTGTTTGGGGAACAGGCATGGGAAGGGGGGGGGGGGGGGGGGGGGGGGACATCGTTTTATTTCGCATCCGACAATGGGCAGCGTGAGTGTCAAAAACACAGAGAGCGGCCATGAAACAGAAAAGGAAGACTACTGCCAGGTGCCAGGTGCCACGTAATAGTATGGTCTACTCTGGGTGTTCATTGTTGTATTATCGGTAGAGGTACTGTAAGTGGCAATGAATACCGCCGCCGTGGGAACACAATTTCATGGGCCGTTGCAATTGCAATAGCTCTACCCGGTTTCGACAGACGACAGGAAGAGCTCAAGTTGTACGCCTTTTTCGTGCAGACTACGCGACAACAGGCAGAAACGGCAGGCATCTCGACTCCCGGTTTATAGCTCTACTACGTGTATGCTGAACTATGCCAGAGCGGGGCCGGTACAGCGGACATAGCGGACAAAACAAAATGACAAACCAAAATAGCAGGGCCACTACCCATAGGCAGGAAAAGCACTCACCCACGTACCAATCGACCCACCCACCCACCTACACACCCATCGACACACCCACCATGTACTATAGCAGTACGTACAGCAGCACTATATTTGTACCCAGTTCGTACGCAGCAGGACCATGGTCGAGTGGTGGAAGCACCATACGCTCAAAAAAATAAAACTCCAAAACACGGTCACCACTCATACCCACGAACCCATTCTCCCACCCATCCACCCACCCATCCACCCACCAACCCACACACCCACCATGTGTTACAGCAGTACAGCAGTGCGTACAGCAGCAGCACATGCGTTGGGTCATACAGTACCGAGTTTGTTCTACATCTGTATCGTGTTGGGATTTCCATTTATTTATCATTCTCCGCCATGCCAGGGGCCAAGAAAACCGTCCCCAGGAGGGCGCCTGCCCACGTCCTCCGCTCGCCAGTCGAGCATTGGCGCCCCTTCTTTCGCGGGGGATATCGAGGGCCGCTGTGTGGGGCGAGTGTGGCGACACCGCGAGACCGCGGGAGGCCGAGTGGAGCTCGGGACTCGCAGCAGTTTTTCTACTGTAGGTATGTTGTAACAAAACAATTTTCAAAGATCTAAACGACGACTACGACGCTGCCATACAGAATACCAGGTAGAAGGATACGGCTGCACTTGGGTAAAACCCTGTACCTGGTACGGTACCAGGTATTGGGCACGCACAGCAACACTATTCTTGTGTGATTCGTATTGACATACATGTATGGACGGACTCAAAGGGGAATTGGAACAAGTCCTTTGTTGACAAGTCCGGGTGGGGCCGTCTTGTCCCTCGTTACCCTATCGCACACAGCAGTTTGGCTCTTGATGCGCGTTTTTTAGAGCGGCATGGGGGTCGTCGCTGGAGTTTACGACAGCGACCGGCCTGAAAGCGCAACACAGCACTACTGGACTGCTGTATTGATAGTACGACAACAACTTAGAAGCAGTGTGAAGTCCTTACCAGAGGTAACAAAATACGTACCAGGTAGCCAGTAGCGAGCGCCTGGAATGCAACCGACCAATGTCCTGCTTTACGAGGCCATTTTCATACGCATGTACGGCCGTCACCGTACACGTCGACCTCACGGCATCACCGCCGCCGTGTCTCATAACCTGTGAAAGTTCAAATCCGCATATACACTACAGTACGTACACTTGTACCAGGTATGCAGGTATGTAGATAGGGAACGCACACCGCGCACCTCGAACAAGCAGCTCTTGCAATACAGGTGATGACACGACTCGATCATCGCGGAGTCTTGCGTCGAGTCCAGGCAAATGGGGCAATGATGGCCGCAGAAAGCGTCCGGAATCCATGGTGCGGACCTCTCCGACTGCTGCAGCTGGTCCTCTGCTCGTGCCACCCCCTCCTGATCCTGCGCACAGGTCGTACCCGTCCGAGGGCGAGTAGCATCAGCATCAAACATGGTCGCGGCTCCTTCTTCCCTGCTCCTCTTACCCTTTCTCCCACCAGCATAGTCGACGTAGGCATACTCACCGTCATTATCTTCTCCAAAACTCCATTCGCGTTCCTCTCCCTCGCTCATAGCCGCACAACAGCTACGGCAGCTGCTGTGCAGCACTCTATGTATCTGACCCTGCCACACGCAGCAAGCACTCCAACTAGGGGTTTCCAATAGCCAGGTATTGGCGGCATGTTTGTCACGGGAAAAGTGAACGAAGCAAAAGTGGTGGAATCGTCGTGGAATCACGATCAGAAGAACAAACAAGCACGGAACTTGAGAGAGCGCCCGTAACAACGTCCCACGCAGAAGAAACACGTTGAAAAAAACTGCGAGCTAAGCTTTCCGGAGAAGGGGTTGCAGCCGGAAGCCGCGAATCGTCATGTCGAAGCGTGACTAGTGAGTCCTAATATACGAAGGTTCTTCAAATTTCTTTTTCTCTTTTTTCTCAGAGCAGAGTACGACTGACTACGAAGTTCGATGATCGCCCTTTCCAAACGAATCCATGATACATTTAGACGCCAGGGGCTCGAGGTTACGGGGGGAATCTATCACAAGCATCACCATGACCGAGGTTATTGCTCCGTGATCGATGCGCGACTACGTAATCTGGGTCGATCGTTGTCCGACCTCCGCGAGGTCCACTGCTGTCTTGGCGTGCTTTTATAGGGCAGTCAGTCCTCGCATAAGTCGCCGAGAGTACTCGTAACGACGAAGACGACTTCTGAAAATCGGCATATGTTACCATTCTGTCCGAAAATGTAAAACTCGCATGGCTATCAGTATGAATCACAAACGGTTCTTACATTTTCGTACGTAGTATCCGCGAATCGCTACGTACGTACCCTGGAGCTTGTGGATACTCTGTCCGAAAATGTAATGGTCGTTTAATTTTATATATGAATAACAAAACGGTTCTTACATTTCCGGACAATATAGGTAGTTTGGTATTTATTTTAGCTTCTTTGCGGGGGGTTGAGGTCCGGCGTCCAGTCGGTGCCGAGCGTAGCTTCGATTGCTTCTCGTAGGCTGGGCTCGCCGAGACACAGGCTAGCAGAGGCTAGGTAATGCACGAGCAAAGCAGAAAATAATTTTGTCCCGCCCTGCTGTTCGGCCCGTGTCATGTCTGCTGAGTTCCGAGAGACGTATTGCGTAAATATTTAAGAACAAGCTTGTTCGCTCGATTCTCCAAAGTATAGTACCGGAGGTACCTGATCCCATGGTACCTGATCAACAACTTGCTCGCAGCTGGCATGGCAGGCATGTACTCTGCTGTAATACCAGGTACTCGTCACCGCAGGCAGGCAGTTGCTGGGCACAGAGACCCGAGAAAAACTTGGAAACTTCCTATTAATATTACGCGGGACCATAGTAAATAGGACCAAATATTGTTTGTAAAAAACGTAAAATATATAGGTTTTTGTGTGTACCGTAGGTCCTATTTACTATGGTCCCCCGTAATAATATTAATAAATATTAATAATAGCTGCCTCGTTGTGCTGATGTCATACACGCCATACTCGTAGTACTATTATTAATAAACACACTACCGCTGGTATATCTTACGGCGGTGTGCTGCAGTACAGCAGTTAGTGACTGTCTGTGGCTTGCGGTTGCACCCTGCTGGCTCGGCCGGGTTTCGTCGAGGCGTTCTCTGGACCTTTTGCCTGCATTAAAATACAGCTAACTGGGCCTGGTTGCATGGTTGCGAATCATACCTTGACACTTTGACCCCAATAATTAAAGCTGTTGAGTTCGCACAAGGGTGCGATCGTTTTTTCAGAGCTCGATTTTGCCGGAACGGGAAGGTCGCTCAAAGATGTCCGGAGACAGCGCTTTTCACCCCTTGACAAGACAGCAACTTTTGCCTTGACTGACGTGCCTTGACTGACGTGCCTTGACTGACACCAACTGCTACGAACCTGTGATAGGTTTCGTGTTGAAGCCTTCCGACAGCAACTTTTGCCTTGACTGACGTGCCTTGACTGACACCGAACTACTACTCGTACGAACCTGTGGTAGGTTTTGTGTGGAAGCGTTCCGACAATAGAATGTCTGAGTTTAGCTAGAACCCTTTTTTACCGTTGGCGAGAAATTGAGCGCTGGAAGACGAACCGCGCCCCGGTGCAAACTCAAGGCTCTTTACGGTACAAGCAATAAGCAGCAGTACCAGGTACATTGGTGTTACTCGACCTCGTACGCAGTTGGGTATGTCCTTACCAGGTACCACTCTGTAGCTAAATATAGTGACCGTCTTGATAGAATATTAGTGTAAAAACAGTGTTACTATTTCGGGAACAGAGTGGTAAATGTTGGTATTAATATTAATAGTTGCATCGGTGCCAACTATCCGACTATTTGGGTTTCCTTGTTTACGGGAGGCTTATTTTCTATATACGGGGTTTGGCTTTTCCCCGTGAGACCACTGGCCCCCAGAGATGTACGAGAGCTGAGATATCTACTGCGACTCGTCGCGCATCTAAACACATCGTCACCGATCGTTGCCGGTGCCGAGAGCAGTACCGAAGGCCATTGGAGCTTATTTTGTCGCGTTTTTTGTACAAAAATTCAACCGAAATACTCGTAGCGCCAGCCGACTGTAATACTACAAGCCAATTAGTTGGCTGGCTAGCTAAGGGTTGCCTATTGCCCACCTCTTATTCGAGATGATGGCTGGCACACACGTGTACGAGACAAAGATGTCAGGAGACATATCAAGCAACGCAACACGTGCGCTGTCAAGGGTCTAGGGCCGAGTGTTCCACCACACTAAATCTAGTAGTTGGTGTCACTCAAGGCGTATCAAGGCAAAATTGCTGTCTGTCAAAGGGTGAAAGTGCTCCCTCCTGACATCTTTGATACGAGACGAAGAGTAGCTCACCCCATCCCTAACCCTGAGCCAATCAGAGCAACCCTAGTCCTGACCCTAAGCCAATCAGGCCAAATCTCGAACAAGTCGTAAGCTCTACTGGGCTATATATAAGCACTAGCCGGAACGTCCAGCCAACTCGGAGCTCACAGCCATAGCAATAGTGGTCCATTAAGTACTCTTGTTTCATCCGCAAGCGACAAAGGAACTCGCAGCAGTCCTTCTGGTAAATGTTCGACAATACTCTTACGGATATCAGTCGGAAGGCATGAACTTCCATTTTGGTTTGGGTGTCATATCAGGTGCACCAGAGGGTTCAAACCTTTGCGATAGACCGCTGCGAAGGCTGCGTACTCGTGAGGTGTTCTGTGTTTTGCCAGTCTTATCTACTGGGACTCGCATGCTGGAATGAAGGTAGAGCGGGACCACGAATGCCTAGGTAGTTGTGCCCGCAGAGCAAGCAGCGCGGGAGTACCCAAGCAGGCGTGCTAGGGTGGATACCCCGGTTTAAGAACGCCCATGCCAAGCCTAAATAGGCGCTTCTTATGTGTTGCAGTGTAGGTCGCTATCATATGCAGTGGGCAACATACAGCTTTTCGTACAGGCGGGACATGCCTGTTTGACCTCTCTTGAGCCTTGAATTATGGTATCTACAGCAGTAGGCCTATCTTAACCCTTTTCGTATATACTGCAGTCCCCGTTTCGGGACAAACCAGTCAGATTCTGAGTAATTTGCCCCCAGAACGGGACTGCGGTTCTAAAAGGGTTACACCGGTGTACCTACACACTCCTGTATTGCAGTAGTATCGGCGGGACATGCCTATTTGACCGCTCTTGAGCCTTGACTTATCGTATCTAGGCCTATCTTGAGCCTTGAATGATCGTATCTAGGCCTATCTTCTTGAGCCTTGAATTGTCGTATCTAGGCCTATCTTGACCCCTTTTAGGACTGCAGTCCCCTTTTCGGGAGAAACCGGTCAAGTTTTGAGCATTTTGCCCCCAAAACGTAACTGCGGTCCTAAACGAGTTGAACCGGCATACCTACACACTCCTGTATTGCAGTTTTAATAGTACATTGATTTATCCGTATGGGGCCCAAAAAACGCAACCAGAACTACTGTACGGAGGAGTTCAATTTTTTGCCACCAGTCCATGACAGCGTGAGCGCGCAAGCAGAATGTGTACTCGTATGGTCCAGAGGCAGAAGAATTTTTCCAATGTACCAGTTTTTTCTCCGTCATTTTTGAGAATTGACACGTAAAACAAAGTGTTCCAAAACCGCGCAGCCGAGAGGAATCCAAAACCGGTCTTGACAACAAAAAACATTAACAACGGCCATCTTAAAAAAAAAGGGATGTTTTACCCCGAAGTTACCCCGAAATGTTGAAGAAAAAAAAAATGATCGGAATTGCGATAAAATTTAGAGACGACGCCCTTTAGGGACGACGCCCAACGCGTACCTGATTTGTCGAGAAGACACATGTATGTGTACAGGAGTAGGTAAAAACATTTATTATATACCCACAATGATGCATCCGTCCATACACGATAATATACATGTCATATACAATATGAAGATTCATGAATAGACTTTTCTCGGCCCACAGATTTTTTTTTTGAAAAAACAACAAAAGTTGTCCTGGGTCCAGGTCCAATTCATCCGAATCCGATGAGTTTTTCGACATCCATCGTGCCAGTTTTGCGCCCAAATCTCCACAACTGGAGCCGGGGGAAAACTGGATTTTTCGCGTATCTCTCGCTTCAAAATAGATGAAAATAAAGTCTGCATCCACAGGAATTTGCCCCTGGACGAGATACGTTCAAAAGCGATGTAAAAAAAAAAAATGACAACTGTATCGGCCTCCAAGATCTTTACAAAGTTTTGTCGGAAAAACTCAATTACTCCTACACAACGACGAAAACAACAAATCTGAGGCAAGGGTTCGATCCACCTGAAACAGAGCTTTCCGGCAATAGATTTCATGTCTTCTGAAAGTAAGTGACCACCGCAAAACAACTCAATATGTGATTAGGTAGCCCACCCTGAACAGTCGTGGATGCGGATGACACGACGACCACAACGATGATGACCAGATCACCCCCTGTGTAAATTAGGAAGGGGGGATCGAAGGTGCGGCTATTGCGCAACAAATAAAACAAGGCTATTATTAATAATAGAAATCTATCCCACACCTCGCAGCGAGGCTTGGACGAAGCTGTGGCATGCGAACGGCGAGAGTTTCTACGCCCATTCCGATGACGGCGGCACCAGCTCATACTCTTCAACCTCCTCCCCTCCCCTTGGTCCAGCAGCAGCAGCGCCCGACCCAGCAGCAGCAGCGCCCGCCCGCGTGGCTCGCGCAACCACGCGCAGGGATCCTCTTTCGACCTCGTGGTCATAGATGTCACCGACGACCCCGACCCCTTCTGCGACGACGACAGTCGGCGCCGACGGTGGCATTTATGACCACGAGGTCGAAAGAGGATCCCTGCGCGTGGTTGCGCGAGCCACGCAGGCGGGCGCTGCTGCTGCTGGGCCGGGGGCCGTTCCTGCTGCGCGGAGAGTGGGGGGGGTTGAAGAGTGTTAGATGGGCCACCGTTGTTGGAATGGGCGTAGAAACTCTCGCCGTTGATGGCCGGCGTCTCGTTTTGCCGCGAAGACGTCGATGGCTTGCCACATCGCTCGTACGGTTGGAGTATGACTCGACCACGGCCACGAGAGCGCCAGGCGTCAGGGAACATGATCGGCATCAATGCCGGGTAGTGTCGGCTGACACTGGACCAAATTGACTCGATGACCATCGCGTCACCTAGCTTTTTTTTTTTTTTTTTTTTTTTCACTTTTTCAGTGCCCATCTTGAGTGGTCGAGATGAGATCTTTGGCGCACCGGAGGTCACGGACGAGTCCCCATGTTAGTGAGCACGCCGTATGATATGCATGAAGCCGAATTGACCCTTCGCCTTGGTCGCCGGTGTCGAAGTGGGTCGTCAGCGATTTCGGCAGTCGTCTGGATGCCGCGGGTCCCGTGTCGTGCGTTTCAAGGTGTTGGCGCACATAAAAACCGTGAAGAAGGTTTTTTGATATTACTGAGGACCATAGTAAATAGGACCAAATCTTGCTAGTAAAAATGGACAAAAATATAGGTTTTTGTGTATACCGTAGGTCCTATTTACTATGGTCCTCCGTAGTAGGAAAAAACTGGAAGCTGCCTTATGATGCCATTTTTTACGACTGCACTCCCATTTTGCTGACGAATTACTTAGAATTAGAGTGAATCATATGCTTCTCTACAGTGCAGTAATATCATGAAGGTTCAGGCAGTTTTTGCCTCTATACCGTATCTCCTACCCCCTACCCCCCCCCCCCCCCCTACTTTTGTTACAAATATAACTGCAAGTACACCTGAGTGCATATGGTATAATACGTAGCCATATCACACATGGCTCCGTTCCCCTCGCTGCCTCGGCAAGGATTGCTGCCAGGCATGCCTTATCAGGTAATTATCGAGTGGGGTAGGTATTTCTGGCGGGTGTAGGCTGGACTCTCACCCTCAAGGAGTGATACCTTTTTGCTGCTGCGTGTGGCCGCGAGGCTCAGGCGTGGCAGCAAAGTTGGGTCGTACGTGGTGCGTCAGGCACGTACACCTACGATTCGCACGTCCTTTTTAGGCACCAGCGGCAGAACAGAAAAGCTCAATCAGGATGTCCGTGCGCGGAGGCAGGCGCCACCACAAGTCAAACTACGGCACAGTCGAACTGCGCCGGCAGGAGGCTGAATTGGATGACGAAAGAGGAGGGAGGCTGAGCGTCGACGATCGGGGAAGAGATGAATGGAACTCACCTTGCGCGAGAATTTTTGTTTTTCAGATCAGAACCGCAAGTTGCGAGCAGTACTTTGTTTTTGGGACGGGGCAGAAGGGGAACCGACTGGAAGGGAGTGGCAACGAGAGCCGTGCTAAGGAGCGGGCCGAGTGGGCTACAGTGGGCGATGAGGCGGCCATGGAGACTGGCAGCAGGACGGCACACGGAGACCCACGACCGGCGCGCACACCATAACGAGAGCAGCAATCGTCTTTTTTTTCCTTGATTTTTTACGAGGCAGTACTACTGTACCTGTTATTTACTTCGCTAGTCTTCGTAGCGTTGGCAGAGTTGTATACCCTTCATGGGAATGGCCACCAGCAATGATCAGGGACGTGGTATCATAGCTGTGCTGCACCTTTGTGTCAGACAGCCCGGGAAGAGATGGCGATCGGCGATGTTTGTATGGTGGTTTTTGGTTCGATTCCTCTTTTTCGCTGCATGTCCGCGAGTCTTGACAGCAGCCCAGCCAGCAGGCGTGTTTCTCCCCGTGTTCAGGACTACCGTGCGTTCAGTATGGTGCAGGCGGCACTCCAGACAGCAACCGCTGTAGTCAGTACCCACGAGTTGGTTATTCGTGGAAACGGGGGGAAACTCTTATGCTGTAGTTCAGAGGATACCCGCGGCCATGTTGGATCAGTTTGCACGTTGGTTTCATATCATGTGTGCGCCTTCTTCGTCTCGCGTATTTTTAGATGGGAAGCGTCGTTCTTCCAGTCATTGAACAAAAAAAATAAAAGTTTTTTCGGATCTTCCTAGGACTCCAGCGCCTTAAAGCTTTGTATGACCACGGAATCCTTGATTTAGAAGTTCGTGTGAGAACAACAATATACCAAGATACACGCGATTATTATGCCGTGCACCATGGACTATTTTGGGACTACCTGAAGCATTTACTTCATTTACTTCGTCAGCAGTCCATGGGCGGAACGGGCACGCCGGTAAACGCCACCATGCGGCATGCGGCTGTTATAGCTGGTTGGAAACCCTCCTCAGTGGCAAAGAGAGGTATAATGCCGGACCCATCTGGTATATAATTTTTTGCGTAGGGTCAGTTCGAGCCCATGTATTATTATGTAGTAGTAGTCCGGCGTCCCGGGTGGCTTGGTAGGTGGTGCGCGAGCCTATCAAAAGATCATTTTCGTGGGTTCGAGTCTCACCGAGTGCATACTCCTAGGAACTTTTTCGTGCATAAAATTGGTTGGCGGAAAGCGCGAGAGCGTGAGTTAGCTGTACATTCGATTAAAATCGACGAGCAGTGGGAATGCTGAACCCTGTGCGCGACAAAAGTTAAAGGCACGTACCGGGGGGGAGAAGGGACGACACCTGTGACCACGGCTTGTCCAGAAGATCGCTGAGGGTAAAACCTCCTACGAGTTGGGCTGGAAAGTAAAAGTGAGGGTGTCAGGTAAAGCGGGCCAACAGATGCTCACAGCATGACATGATATGATGCAGCATTGCATGATATGGTATGATATGTCTTGGTATGTAATGTTTCGACCTGTTATGATATGATATACGAGGGCCTTCCGAAAATACAGTATTCGACTTTACCACCCTCGAGGAAATATATTACGGTAATGTTTTTGAAATCGGAAACTTGACGTTTTCGGCCCGCAACACCAATCATCAAACCTTGTGGGCCCGAGAGTGTGGATTTTTCGGTCCAACTTTTTTCGGTTATCATGTTTCGGGACGGCTTCCCCTCGGAAATGGAGCCGCGTTTTCGATCAACATCGCGACCGAAACTGCCGATTGGATTTTGCATCGCCACGGGGTTTCCACACATCGTGGGGGGGGGGGCAGCAAGCGTTAAAATGTACTGAAAACAGCAGTTGAGTGCCTGTCGTATCTGACTGCCAAGCAAACAGCGGGTGTACTGCTGCTCGCTGTGCCACGCTACCGACCCGCGCGTGCGTGCCTCAGGCGTCACCGCGAGCCGATGGGATCGGGTTGTGATGGTGTCGGTCCCGAGAGCCTTGCCGCTCTCCTTGCAGTTGCGACTGCGGCTTTCTCCGAGCGCAACCACTTCTTGCCTCGTGGAGAACGAGGGCAGCGGTCGACATCTGTGGGAGAGGTGTTTGTTGATGAACGAAGAACACAAGACAGCGAGGAAGGAGAATATAACTTCTAAATGACACCCCCTCTCCTAGCCTGAAGCGTACATGTCGAGTGTTTTCCCTCGTCCCAACCACCGCCGGGGATACAACGCTTCTCCTCTGCGTGCTCCGGTGCAAACAACACCTAGACCACCCTTAGTCCAGGGAGGAAGCGAAGTCCCTTGGCGGCGTTTCGCGTGCGAGTATAAACGAGTACCGTCTTCCTCGTGTGCTGCTATTGTATATTGTTTTGTCACAAGTTGCTGTTCGAAAAAACGATCTGAAAAAAAGGAGTCATGCTATTAAAGGCTGTAGTCTGCAATTTTCACTTGTGGTCTTGAGGCTCGAAAAATTCTTTCATTTTTCGGTTTCCAAAAACCTTACCAGAAGAGATGGTCTTTTTTTCCGTTGTCGAGAGAAAACGGGCGCCGAAAAACGATCGCGCGCCCCCGTGCGGTGTCATCGCTCTTTACGGTAGCAAACAGCTTCAATGCTGCAGGGTCGGGGGGCTTTTATTCAACGCTTCGCTGCGACACCATTCTACAGTAGGAGTATCACGTGCTTCCAATGCGATGAGATCGACACCGAGTGGCCACACGGCATTCAATGACCCCTTTTTCCCTCTCTAACAACGCAGTCCCATTTCGGGGACAACCCGCTCAAATTCCAAGTACGTTTGTCCCCATTTTTTTTGGGGACAAACCGCACCAATTCCAAGTAAGTTTGTCCCCAAAACGGTTGGACTGCAGTACCGAAAAGGTTGACCCCTTTTCTGTACAACTACAGCAGTACTGCAGTGTACGTATCACATATACATAAGTTTGACTCCAATTCCAAGCAAGTTGTCCCCCAAACGGGACGGCAAAGGGATCGTATTATATGTGCAACTTACCACCCCGCGTGGGACCCAGAAAATGGTGTCGATCTAAGCAGTTTATTTGATAGAAATGCGGCGAAACTCAGCGACTCCTGCTGCTGTCTGTAGCGTTAGTGATCTGATCTGTCGCTGTTCAAAACCTGTTGGGACTTAAGAGAGAGAGGGGAAACTTGACGAAAACAAAGCGACTGCTGTAGTACAGGAGCGGACAGACGGCCACCGACCGGGGGATGGGGGGACTGATACAAGTTGGTAGTGTCCGAGTCACACATGCCACAGGCAGGAGTCATGCGGCGCGGGGGGCGCAACGTCATCCTCTACCCGTACTCGTAGAAGGGTTGATGGCACCAAAGTTGTGCAACCATTGTTTTGGTGGCTTTCTTGGGGTCCCAGAGGAGTTATGATGGTGACCGTCACGTCACGCCTCGAGCGTCTAGTACAACTCCTTTCGGTACAATGTCGCAAAGAGAGTCGAGTTCGCACAGAAGGGGGGGTGGCGGTCGTTATGGAGCGCTCGATTTTTTCAGATCGGGAAGGAAGGTTATTGGCGATACCGAACAGCGGCAGCATTATTATTAAAGATGTTTTCGGAAAGATCTGGATGAGATGGAGAGCCCTTTCCGAAAATAGAATGTGTTGACTTTCAGGACACCCTTGCCGTTGTCGAGAAATGAACGAGCGCTCAAAAAACGATCGCATGCGCCCCCGTGCAAAGCCCTGCGTTCTTTACGGTACTGCGAAGTAAGTCCGGTGCTGCATACATGTATCATCCATCCCTCTGACCCAGCAGCTACAGTACAGTACTTAATAGCCCTGCAAGCGCCGGGTTGCTGTTGGTTCTTTGTGGCCGTTGTTTTCGTGCGTGCCTTTTCGCCTCTGGAACAAAATATGTCGGTCTGTATGCATGAGTGTTGACCCGTCAAGGTCTCTGGAGCATATGTGTTGGTTGTCGGTCTATACATTGTGTTGACCCGTCAAGATATCTGGAGCAAATATGGCGGCTGACGCGTCTGTACAGAAGGGTTGACCCGTCGAAAACTCTTGAGCGAATTCGATCGGTTGGCGGTCTGTACATGTTTAGAGTTGATCCGTCGAGACCTCTTTGGTCTAAGCATGACATTTTTAGTGTGGGGAGGTCCTTGGCGGCTGTCCTTGACGGATGTTCTTCATGGTTGTCCTTGACGTCTGTCCTTGACGGCTATCCGTCAAAGAGTGCCGTCAACCATCGCATCATGTTCGCCCTGGAGAATGATGTTCCCCACCGGATTGATGATCAGCGAGGACCGACCACATGGTGATATTGTGGTGCTCACGTGTACGGTCGTGGCCGCTGCTGATCCAGTGCTGCTTGATTTTGCTTACCAGGTACATGACTGATGTTGCAACATTCTTCGGATCGGTACCAAGTGATCAGAACAAACCGCGCCTCTAAACCCAGGTACTCTCTTTCTCTCTCGCTTTCTCTCTCGCTTTCTCTCCTCCCCTCTCCTTTTGTCATATCTATCAGTGACCACCTGTTCAAGCTGGTACTGATCGGCGACTCGGGGGTCGGCAAGTCGTGTCTTCTCCTTCGCTTCGCGGACGATGCCTTCACGGACAGCTACATCAGCACCATCGGGGTAGACTTTGTAAGTAACAGGGTGGAGGGGAAGGTGGGGCGGGAGGGATGAGGGGCGGGGGAGGAGGGTGTACTCATTATCATGCATGGCCATAGTCGTATGACCATAAGACCCTTGCATTCCTACAATGCCGGGACGGAGCACGTCCGGTTTTCACCGACCAGGCAGACATTGCTTGCATTCCAAGCGCAAAGCGCTGTGAAGTGCTGGGCGGGTCGCATGAAGGGTGAGCTGCGTCCTTCTAAGAACCGCTTTTGAGGCAGATTTTTTTGCATGCGGATGCCAGCGTCAATGGATTGATTTATTTTCTGGTGTGGCTACGTGCAAGATACGGCGATGGGTTTACTATGTAACTGCCTAGTGGGTGGTGCCTTGCCATATACTCACTACCAGGTACGTGATACGATCATCCCCTTGTGCGGAGTTGAGGTTTCCCCGCTCGAAAGTGATCCAACTCAACCGCCAGCCGTGATGGCCAAAAAATAAATACATAAATAAAGCGGTACCCTGGTTGTCTAGCTCACGCCGTGAGAGGCAGGTTTTACAGCGTCGTCGCCAACCGACGCCATCCCAACCTATATACATATATATATACCAGGTATGCATCCTACTAAAAATCGCTTGTGAGGCGGACTTGCAGATGGATGACAGCTTCAATGAGTTCATTTACTTTCCGGCGTGGCCACTTCTACAGACAGCAATGGGTTTACTATGTAACTGCCTCGTGGGTGCCTCACCATATACATACTACGTGATGAGATCATTCCCCTTGTGCGGAATAAAGATTCTCCACGCCGCACAAATGATTCTACCGCAAAAAACGCTACCCCCCGGCTGTCTAGCTCACGTAGTGAGCGACATGTCTTACAGTGTCGTTGCCAACCGACGCCAACCTAATATTTATAGTATATAAGGCGGGGGGGGGGGGGGGGGGGGGGGGGGGGCGAGGTATACTCGATAGGAGAGATGTGCTCGACCTCATGCATGGCCGTAGTCGTATGACCATAGGGGGGGGGGGAAGGGCGAGGAAATTATAAACCATGGGGCGGTTCACATTCGCCTGTTGTTCGTTTGCTCTCTGTTCGGACTGCGTGCGTGTGCTTGCCGGCTTGAAACTCTCTAATCTTGAAGAAAGTTTGGAACGACCTCCCGCGTTCCACGACGAAGCGTTTGGTCATAACGCGAAAGCACAAACGATGCGATACAGGTAGAGGACCCCTACATGAAGTACCAGATACGTCGTACGTACACGAAGTGTGTGATAGCCGGTAATATAGTAAGCGCTTGATATTCACGTCAGAGTTGTTGATACGAGTATCATGTTCGGGCCAGAGCGGTACGTATATATATTTCGGACACCATGTGGCAATTGTTGTGTGAGTTGGGCGAATGCTCGATGAGGCACGGGCATCCCCCCTCCATTGAGCTTCTACGTTCAGTCATGTACGTACCCCCTCCCCCCCCCCCCCCCCCCCCCCCCCCCCCCCCCCGCCCCGCGCTATCAACGTACCTCTCAACGGATGAATTGTGGCACCTTACAGCGATTCCGAACGGTCAAGATCGACAAGAAGACCGTGAAACTGCAGATTGTGAGTGTGCGAAGAAGAAACGGTGGCTACTACTCGTTACAGCGGTATTTACAGCTGCAGTTATACTCTACGTATTATAGTACTTCGTATTAATAGTATTGCGGGGGACCATAGTAAATAGGACCAAACATCGTTATTACGGGGGTCCATAGTTAATAGGACCTGTGGTATACATAAAAACCTATATGTTCACGTGTTTTTTACTAACAAATTTTGGTCCCGTTAACTATGGACCCCCGTAATAGTAAAAGCGGGTAAATATATAGGCTTTTGTGTGTACCGTACTGGAGGTCCTGTTTACTATGATCCCCCGTAATGGTCTTGTATTACAATTTTCCAATTGAGCATGTACCTTTGGTAGCCCTTGCCTCGTTGTGGTTCCGGGGTCCGCGGTGGGGGGTGCGATTCGGGGATTTTCGCTTGTCGGCCTGATCATTGGTTAGATCCGCAGCAACAGTTCTGGCCTTTGCTTTGTAGGTATTTGGATGAACGCTCTATACCAGGTACCTGTACCGTTTTTCTGTCTTTGTCGTGAAAGGGGTTCACCATTAAATACGTTTGCACATCTGTTCACATCCATACTCTTATCACGGAGGCCCATAGTGTGTAGGCCCAGAGCAAGCCCCGAATCAGCCACTCTGGTGCGTGTGTGTACCAAGAACTGATACGTGAATCGAAAAGTTTGTCTGTGTACGTCGAACATGCGGTTGATGATAGGCTGCCATCGGTGCTTCAGGTGTATTCTTCCGGCACACGTTTTTGGGCCTAAATAGTAGGGGCCAACGTGTCAATAGGCATGGTTAGCATGGTGTGCACAGAGTGGTCGAAAAATGTTGGCGCGCAGTATTGTAATGTATACCGGGTACGAGTACCTGATACTCTGGTACTCGTACGTACGTGCGGCGAAAGTGTATGTTTAATTTCCGGATAAATAACTCTTGTTTTTTTCTAAAACAAAAAACTTGGAATCTACATTATAAATGAGATGAACCGGTGCACGTAAAAGAGTACCGCAGATGCTTCAAAGTCTGCAGCAGCAATAAAATACCTGGTCCATCGCACATGGGTTGTGTAGTGGTTGTTGTATACTATTAGTAGGCTCTTTAACGATTGCGTTAACCTCTTCTATTGTTGCGGTTCCATTGTGGACACGAAGCACGCGGGAGTGCAGTCGGATTCAGGTACATGGCATGCTGCAGCACTTAAAAAGAGGGGTTAAAAGTGCTCATATCAGTCCGTCCCCGCCCGCTCTGACGAAACGCGACGCAACGCATTCGCGGCGCAAACGCAAACTCAGTGGGATACTGCGGGACAGGAGCGCTTCCGGACGATCACGTCGGCGTACTACCGGGGAGCGGATGGGATTATCATGGTCTACGACGTGACGGGACAGGTAGGTGCAACCGAAGCCCAAAACCAACCCCTGAATGCTGGTTGGACTCCTCTTCGCATGTGGAGTTTTTCCGGCTCCGTTTTATCTTGACGTTTTGTTGCTGCTGGGCTGGGCTTTGAAGGCGTCTGAGAGGGCGGGGAGGGGGAGGGGGGAGGGGGGGGAGGGGGGTGTACTCATGTCATGCATGGCCGTACAGCAGTAGTCGTATGACCATAGACCCTCGCATCCTACACAATGCTGGGACGGAGCACGTCGGTTTTTCACCGACCAGGCAGACAGTTGCTTCCACCGACCCCTGAATGGATTCGTTCGCCTTCCTTCTAGCTTGTGGACTTTTATCCATTTTTCGTTCTTTGTTGTGTCTCGTCTTGTCGTGCTTGCTTGGTTTTGGACGCGTTGCGTGTAGCGCTCGCCCTGTCAGCGTCGCTGTAACCCAACCCATTTTTTCTTAGCGTTCCCTGACAAACATTAGGCTCCAGTTTCTTCATGCCTTGTATGTTGCTCGTCAGCCCAATATTGAATAGTGTTTGCCACTCCGCCCGTGACGAATAGGGACCGATCTGATAGTCTCATATTGTGTAAACAGCCATTAACCCTTTCAGAACTGCAGTCCCGTTTTGGGGAATAATAACTTGGAATTAGACTGGTTTGTCCCCTAATCGGGACTGCAGTACTAAAGGGGTTATATGTTACATACCTGGTATACGTGTATGTATAAGATGCCCTTTTTTTTTTTGGCATGCTCCTCTCCGGCGGCCGAGGATTGTTTGTCGCACTTTCGGCTGCGGGGCAAGCAAGGGGTGCCGTGGGTACATTACGACGCATGTCTGGATCCCGGTCGAGCACCGTGGCGGTGCTCGGGGCATTGAACGTCGCTGAGCTGGCTCAAAAAAACAAGGGATTGCTTTCCGCCTCGCCTAGCCGACTAGGTGACATGGAAAACCCCACTTTTTTTTCTTACATGAGTAAATAGCTCGCCGCCCTCGAACACTTTTTTTAACCCCCTTTGCTGTACATATGTTTTCAACCTCAGCAGAAGTAGCAGTAGCAGCGGCAGCAGACATACAGCAGCAACAGCAGTACACCCCTGTCGGCCATCGTATCTGTTGCACCAAGCCCTTTGACGGGCGGTGTACACCTAACACCGAGCACGTTCGTGACCACAAAACTGCCTCTCTCCGTCCGCCTATACCTGGGAGATATTGGCACCAGGTATCTAGGTGTTGGTATCATACCTATAGCTAGTTGTCCAGTCGCACGCTCTCAGCAGCAGCGTACAGCCCACACTGCCCGACTGCCGATACGACGAGCTGTGTGCACTTCCGAAAACGATAGATTTTTCTCTGATAATTTTCTCTGCGTTGAAAATCTCAAATCTCAATAATTTTGAAATCCCCTTTGAGGTACACCACACACCTTACACCGAGCACGCACGTGACCACACACCTCATACCGAGCACGTACGTGACCGCAAAACTGCCTCCCTCGGTCCGTCTAACTGAGGGAAATTGGCAGCAGATATCTACTACTGTATACGTTGAAGCTCATGCTGCACATCGTCGGCTGGCAAACCGCTATATATGAATGTACCTGGTACCCGCCTGGTGCATGATGTGTTTGTACACGTTCTTGTCGAATTGTTTGCAGGAGTCTTTCGACCACGTGAACGACTGGCTGAGCGAGGTGAACCGCTATGCTAGTGAGGGTACGAGCAAGCTGCTTATAGGTGAGAGGACGGCGACGCCTTTTCGTCTGGATAATCGTCGCGGGTCGCTCACCCGCGTTGTGTGTGCACCTGGCACCTGGTGTATGTATTATTTTCCTGTGTACTGGTGCCACACACGGCAACGTTAGTCGCAGTCAGCCCAGAGACTATGGGTTATAGATGGAGTGGTAAGGCTTCTGATATAGCTATGTTCCACCTAGGTGTTGTAACGAGGCGTGTATGTGATACAGCTGTCAAAATGTTGCGTGAGATGGCAACCTTTTTTTTCCCTCTCTTCGATCCTCAAAGCTGTGGATTTTCTTGGTTGCCTCCGGATTTTTTTTTTTTTTTTGCATGGTACGTTCCTTGTCTCATTTCGTCTGTGACCCTTACTGGCCTTGACTGGTTTGGTTGAATGGTCCTGGTGTTGCGTGGCAGGCAAACGAGAGCGATTGGCCTTTTACTGTCTCCTCAGGACTGACTTTTTGTTGTGGTCTGTTCCTGTTTTTTAGGGTTCCCTTTCTTATTAATTTTGTCTGGTCTTGACTGGTCCGCTGGTGTTGCTTATTGTGTCAGGCAACAAGAGCGATCGCGAGGATAAGGTAGTGGACTCGGCCGCGGCGAAGGAGTTCGCGGAGTCGTTGGGCATTCCTTTCTTGGAGACCAGTGCCAAGAACGCCTCCAACGTAGAAGAGGCCTTCCTCACCATGGCCTCCGAGCTCATCCGCACAAGGTACAGCGTACAGAGTGCTGTCTATACACCTACCGCTCTTGGCTTGGCTTGGCTTGGCTGGGTTTTGCCTTGCCTCGCCTTGCCTTTGACGTGCCTTGACTTGCCTTGCCTTGCCTTGCCTTGCGTTGCCTTGCTCTGCCTTGTTTAGGCTTGTCTTGCTTCGCCTTGCCTTGCCTTGCTCTGCCTTGTTTAGGCTTGTCTTGCTTCGCCTTGCCTTGCCTTGCCTTGCCTTGCCTCGCCTTGCCTTACCTTGCCCTGCCTTGCCTTGCGTTGTTCTTGCCTTCGCCTTCACCTTCTTGACCTTGACAAAGCTCTTTATATTTTGCTTGACCCCCCCCCCCCCCTATATTTTTCCCTTGTTGACCTTGAACCCCTCCCCCCCCCCTTCTTGACCATCCGGCTTCCTTTTGTTGACTTACAAACTCCCTCTGTATTGTTTTCGTTGACACCCTCCCTTTTCTTGACCAACAACCCTTTTCCTTTTCTTGACGTCCCCCCGTCCTTTTCTTGACTAACTCCTTTTTTTCTTATTTTCCTCAATCCCCCCCCTCCTCCCCCCCACCTATTTTTTTTCGTTGACAGGGACGCGCGAGCCGCAACGCAGGTGGACAATGCGGCGATGCAGTTGGGCGGGGCTAGCAGCAGCGCATCGCCCTCCTCCAAGTGCTGCTGATATAGCCCCCCGGGTTGGGTTTTGTGTCGTTAGGGAGGTTGGGGCTTGAAAATGGAGTTGGACGGAGCTGGAATGGGGAGGACGGGTAGGGGTCCGGGGGGGGGGGGGGGGGTGGAGGAGGGTGAGGGGGTGGGGGGGGGAGGGGGGGGAAGGCGCGATGTCGCCCGCCCTTGGGACACGTGCCAGCTGGGCACATGTAAACGAGCGTGCGAACGACCGGCGGGCAGTGTTGCTCATGATTTGGAGGCGGTTGTGCTTCGCCTGGCTCTCTTCGTCCCGACTGGGGATGATGGTGCTGATGATGATCATGATAATTATGCTCTTTGGTCGTTGGTTGGTTGCTCGGGAGGGGCGGCGGCTAGTCTTACGTGCGTACGCGAGATGTTTTGCGCTGGCCGGCCGGGATATGGCCGTTACTTGCCAATAGACGGTTTTGGATTTGCTGATCAGGATGTAGCCGTTATCTTCCTAGGCGGTTTTTTGTACTGGCCGAATCAACAGGTTAACAGCCGTCACGTCCCAAGGTGGTTTTGTACTGGCCGATTCACCAGGATTATAGCCGTTGCATGCCCTTAGGCGGTTTTGGACGTGACTGAGCAGGATTTAGCCGTTACACGCCTACGAAGAGGCTTTGGACTGGTCGAACGAACATGATTATAGCCGTTGCTGGTTTCCGGCGGGCCTAGCTTTTGTAGATGCTTGCGAGAAAGGCAATGTAGCGAGGGAGGGGGTGCACTCATGTCATGCATGGCCGTAATCGTATGGTCGGAGCACAACCGCTCAGTCGTTTGGGTTGGGGGGGGGGGGGGGGGGGGGGGGGGGGGGGGGGGGGGGAGGATCGGACGGTGTGGCGAGGAGGGCTGCGCTCCAAATTGGTTCGAGGCTTTTGTTGACGCTGCTGTTGCTGCTGTTGCTGCTGCTGCTGCTGCTGCTGTTGCTGTTGCTTGCCATGTACCTGGTACCAAGTAGGCTCTAGCTCTTTGATCGATTACCATATTTTTTTTTTTTTGTGACGTTTTTCTCTTGCTATGCCGGTGAGAGCGCGGGGGTTCAATCGTGAGAGCAAAAAAGCGGCTTCGTAGCGCAGCAAAAATAAAACGGGTGATGGGCAATGGGCGACCGACCTACCTATCCACGGCGGCCGACCGACGGCAGGGCAGACGAGCAGGGCAGAGTAAAAGGCGGACTTAAAACTAAAGCTGACGCTGTCAACGCCAACCGACATATGTCGGTTGGCGGCACTCTTACCCCTTGACGGACGGCCGTCAAGTGCAGTCGTCAAGGAAATACTCACACTAAAACTAGTATATTCAGTTGAAATAGGCTGTGACGGGTCAAAACTGGACTGGTTGAAACTTGATGGGTTAAAACAAGACTGTCAACCGATATCTTGTGTCGACGTCGTGCTGTTATGGGTGTAACCGTCTGGGGATCGGGCGTAGGAAGGCTGGCACAGTCAGTGCTGCCTGCGCCTGCGCCGCGTGTGCCGTTACTTTTGTCTCGGTTGCAGTGGAATCGTTGTCGGTTCGGTTCGGTTCGGTTCGGTTCCGTTTGCCACGGGACCTGTCCACTGTCCAGTGTCCATTCCCGTCGCTTCGGTCGAGTCCTGTTGGTGCGGAAGCTTTGTTGGCGCAGGAGGGAAGGGAGTGGCGGCAGATTCAGATTTCGGCGGAGGCCTTGCTCGGTGTATTGCCGTGGCGTTTCCTTCTTGTGTCTACCATCGCGGCTGCGTTAGGCCCTGCCTTGCCATGCCATGCTTGTCGGGCCGCTGAAGATAGGGATGAGATTTGTGCGCGACTTTTTTGCTGCCGGAGTGGTTTGGTGGGTATCGTTTGTGTGGGCCCTTCTACTCCCCTGCCCCCCCCCCGTCCACGTTTCAGCGCGCAAGTACGGAAGCGCATATTGTTTTTGCTTGTGCGGTTGCGAAGGTATGGCGGTTCGTTGGTTTTGTTTCGGCAACTCTGCCGTCAAGGGCGGGCGAGAACCGAACTGCTGCTGCTGCTGCTGCTGCTGCTGGTAGTGGTAGTGGTGGTGTTGGTGGTGATATATTTTTTTTTTTCGGCGGAGGAGGATGTAATGTTAACGTTTCCTTATGAACAACAACGAACCGGGGTTGGCTGTCTGGTTGGCTGTCTGTCTGGCTGTCTGGCTGGCTTCGCAGCCGCAGCCGCAGCTATCAATCGCGCGAACTGGCTAGCGATGTTTGCCTGTTCGATGAAACCGGACGTGCTCCGTCCCGACATTGCAGGGATGCGAGGGTCTATGGTCATACGACCACGGCCATGGATGACAATGAGTACACCCCCCCCCCCCCCCCCCCCCCCCCCTCTCCCCACTGCGGTATGATGGTGTCCTTGTTAGCTTTGTTGTTGCGGACGGCGCGCTCACGCGTACACACTTTCGACTGGTGAGGGTCTATGGACAACAATGCAACCTTAAGCACCACTTTGGAACTGCCTGCACCCTCGTTTTATGGGGGGGAAATTGCTTGGATTCATTGTGAGATAATTTCTGCAGTATCTTACTACGGGGGTCCATAGTTAATAGGACCTATGGTATACATTAAAACCTATACATTTACCTATTTTTACTAAAAAAAAATGGTCCCGTTAACTATGGACCCCCGTACTAGTAGTAAAGGGGGTTAACTTTACACGTAAGGTGGATCCCCAAACGTTTAAAACGGCCCCGAGTCGGCGAGAGCATTTTATAAACGCCAAGAGCGCGACTATCGATACCCAGGTACTCTCGACGGAGACACATGTAGTAGTGCCGGTGTATGCGCCCTCTATAGTGTCGGTATCATATGCGCCAGTCAACAATACCGGCACTATAGAGCGGCAACCGGCACTAAATACTCCGCAAACTGCTACACGGGTTAATCCTGCTTGTGTCGAGCGATTTCACATTACGGAGGACCATAGTAAATAACACCTACCTACGGTACACACAAAAGCCTGTTAATATATATTTCCCTCTTTTTACTACCAAAGTCTGGTCCCATTTACGATGGTCCTCCGCAATAGCAGCCACTATATTGCAGCGGGCAACCGGCACTATAGAGGGACCACCAATGCTGTACTCTTGTCTGGACGAGCGATCGATTTGGACATGGGTCACTCGAGGGTATCCCCGAAAACAAATTACCAGACATCGACATAAATCGAGACAACACGCTAAAAAGAATCCTCCTACTTGGGACCATTTTAGGGACCTGCCTGCTGCACCAGGTGCCAGGTCTTTAGCTACGACGTAGACAAGGGAGGGTGCCTTCTACTCTTCTTCAGGGCGCGGATCCTATATCAACACAAAAAACAGAGTAAAAGCAAACGAAGAAACAAATGTTGGTTTGAAAAATCGCACCAGGTATAATATGTTTCATACAGATGAAGAAAAAGACTCGAGATAGGTATAAATCCACCCCGCCATAACTGCTGCTGTCCACTGGCTTGTGTTTTCGTCATTCGAATATGAACGGATTTTTTTTCTTCTTTTTTAGTCGTCACTTTTACTTTCCAGCCTAACTCGTAGGAGGTTTTACCCTCAGCGATCTTCTGGACAAGCCGTGGTCACAGTAGGTGTCGTCCCTTCTTCCCCCCCGGTACGTGCCTTTATTTTTCACCGCGCACAGGGTTCAGCACTCCCACTGCTCGTCGATTCTCATCGAATGTAGCTGACTCACGCTCTCGCGCTTTCCGCTTATCATTTTTTTATGCAAGAAAAAGTCCCTACGAGCATGCCCTCGGTGAGACTCGAACCCACGAAATTGATATTTTGATTGATAGATAGGCACGCGGACCACCTACTACCAAGCCTAATATGGATATTTGCGTTGTACCCTGACGATGTAGACAGAGGCTGTGTCCTCGGTGTTACCCGAGATATGACACCGGCAAGCGGTGGCCCGGGGAGGCGACGCCGGCTTGTATGTATTTACTTGGGGATGGGTGCGTGTGACGGCGGTGTCACTGTTTGTTTCTTTTGTGACAACAGTCGTATATCGGCTCTCGCCCCCATCATCACGCCGTACAATGTAAAGGTTTCGTTTTCCACGGTAGCGAGGGAAGAGGGACCTCGGGAGTGCCTCACAACATCATCAGTCCTTGATTTTTTCCCCATGGGAACTTCCACGGGAAGCATCTCCTATGGAACTCCATGTCGGAGTTCTCCATGTTGGACATCCCATGGAGTACCACATCAGGATATACTATGGATTCCATGGATGGGATGCCCCATCGGGAGGTCCCGTGGGTCTCATGGGAAGACCATGTTGCAACGGGAGCAGCTATGGGCTAAATTGACACACAACACGAAATTGGAACGTCGAAGTGTGGTGTTAAGGTTTGTTTTTACCGATCCGCCGGAGGAAAAAAAAAAAAAAAGGAGAGAAACAAAAAGAAGAAAATGTCGCTGACCCGGAAGGAGGGGGCGAAGTTAGGGTGGGCTGCTCTGATGCGACCTCAAATCCTCTGTAAGTATGGCCCCTTTCGCCATTTTTTTTTTTTTAAACCCTACCAAAAGATGCGCATTAGGTAAAAGTGAGAGCACGAAGAAATAAGAGTCGTGTCGTCAAAGTGGGGACAAAAACAAAATTTGCCTCCAGCAGTACAGGTTTAAAGCGACCAAACACGGGGTAAAACGTTTATTTTTTTTGTGTCGAAAAAATGGCGTCTGTTACGTGCAGCACTGCTGCTTCTGACCACCCGCCCGATCATTCTGCTTGTTTGTTATGTCTGGAACCCAGCTCGACTGCACCTGCACACCCTGTGCCCCTGGTGCGCTGCTGCTCCACACTGACTGCTGCTCATTGACTAGTCGTTCCGAGCCGAGAACCGATCAACCCTCGATGAGACAGACCACAGGTGCGTCTGGCCCACGGGCTCCTCATTCCTTGAGCCCCTCCTCCGTGTACGATCTACTGTCATTTTGGCAGCAGCAAGTAAGCATATATCAACACTTCGATTTTCTCTCGCTGTTTCTGTGTCAGATTCCTCTGGTCTCCGTGTCTGTAACTAGCCACGTCTGCTGCCGTGCATTTTATAGTTTTTCATAAATTTTGAATATATAAAAACCCCGAGGCTGTCCAGATTGTTTCGCAGGATGAAGGCGCTCATCAAGGCCAAGCCCGCGGCAGAGCTTCGCGCTGTCCTCTTCACGGCCACCGCCATGGAGAAAAAGCGCAAGAAGAAAAAGAAGGGCGACGAAAAAGATCGCCGACTTCGCCAAGGCCGTCGACTCTGCGGCCACCTACGCCACGGAAAGCACAGTCGGAGGGCACGGCATCGCCGTCTGCGTGGCCGGCTGCCAAGCGAAGAACACGGTCAAGGCATGGGCATCACGCGACGGGGCACGCCGCATGCTCTGCTCCTTCGCGACCTCGCCATGCACAGCCGAGCGAGTTAAAAACAGCAAACCGCACAGAAAAAAAAAACGACCGCTGTGTACTACATAGAGTACTTCAAGAGCTGCATCTCTACAGTACAGTAGTACAGTACAGTAGTACGGTATACCAGGTATCTACTACTACAGTCCCACGCGCGCCATCATTCCTGTGTGTTGTTCTGCTGCCTAGTAGTACGAACAGTATCTCAATCGCAGACTTATTGCATTCTATGTACGTGCTGCCAAACACCCGTATTTTTGCTGAACTGCGCACATATTATCCCACTCAACACATCCCCTATTTCTGTCCCGGATCGCACCCCCCCCCCCCCGTGCGCGCCGCCTCCCTCCGCGGTTTCGTTGCTGTTGCCGATACAACGACATGCAGGGCCCGTTTACGCGGAATTGGTTCCAGAGCGCGAAAAGCTGGACACAGTCGGAGATCGAGTGGGTCGCCATGCCCTCGATTCGAACGAAGGCAGCCTTTCTTTCTTCTTCTCGCGTCCACTGACACACAAGGTGTACTCGAAGGTCGAGTCCAGAAAGTGGGACGAAGAGTACACCCTCAAGGTGGAAGACAAGCAGTGGCGGTCGACCCGAGACGAGTACGCGACCAAGGGCGCCGTGCTCGTCGAGCTGCACGAGCGCCTGCTAAAGACGAGAGCCCTCTGAGTCCTCCACGACTTCGCCGCCCTCGCCACCTGCCGGGCCGCACAGGAGGTGGCGGCAGCGGAGGCGGCGGTGGCGGAGGCGGCGATGGCGATGACGTTGAAGGCGGCGACCGACACGGCGGCGACGTAGCAAGCCACACCCGGTACAAGGGCGGCGGCGCCCGCATGGTGTCTTAGATTGCACGCAGCCCCCACGGTCGTTCCTTCGTCTATTCGTTTTGTCACTGGGTGCATGCCGTCTCCGAGTAGGGGCAGTTGTCGACACGCCTCGCGCGCAGGCAGTGTGTGGTACGTTCGTTAGTTTCATCTTTTCTACGACGGATTCGAGAGTGTGATGCTACGGTTGCTGTTGTACCATGGCATGTACTATTAATACTGTATACA
Organism: Macrocystis pyrifera; assembly: GCA_031763025.1. Classification (NCBI taxonomy): domain Eukaryota; class Phaeophyceae; order Laminariales; family Laminariaceae; genus Macrocystis; species Macrocystis pyrifera. Next base: position 15,604,967 of record JASSKH010000010.1, on the reverse strand, counting down.
CTCTTGTACGGACGAGGTCGACATGGCATATTAACGCTCATCGCACAAAACAAGAAACGCCTTCAGTTTTCTTCTCCAAACCACCACGCACGACGGCAACACGCCAACGGCAAGGCGAGGCAAGGCCGCCATCAGTCAGCGCGTGCCATCACCAATTGATTTTTTTTTCTGTTGCTGTATATACACATACCGGTGCGTGGTGTATTATGTGTAGTCCAATCCCACACACAACTGTCATAAAAAAAACGTCAGGTTTTGCGCTTCCGGATCCATGGTGCTGCGTCTATTTTGGTACAATGCCTGCTCGCGCGTGGGGTCTCTCTCTCTCTCTCTCGGACTCCGCCTTCCGGCGCTCATCGACTCCGTTCAAAAATGGCGTGGTAAACAAGAGGGACGTCATTTGTGGTGGGTCTCCCCTATACCGTCAACTGGCACAAGACACTCACGGTGTACCATTCTCTGTCTGATGGCCCATCGGACGAACACATTTAGACATTTAGACGTTCGGATGCATCATATCACACATGAGAGTCCTGACCCCAATAAACTGGGGATACGAAGTAGGGTTGTGCAGCACAGCTCTACACCATGATTCAACACATGGCATCTGCACCATCACAAACACGATTTTTGACGTTTCGTGCTATAGTCTGGCCTAGTCTACTAATACTATGAATACTGAATTAAACGCTGACTGGGACATACTTGGCTAAGGAAGGCCAGCGTCTGCTTCTCTCTTGAGCTGGTCTCAAGATACTGTGACCACTAATACGGGGGGCCATAGTGAAACAGGATCAAAAGTTGTTAGTAAAAATAGGTAAATATATACTAGTTTTTTTTTTGTGTATACCGAAGGTCCTATTTACTCAGGCCTCCCGTAATAATACTGTATGGTACGCGTGTAGAAACGACGCCTCATATATACCCTCCTCATAACAACGCACAAAAGAGCAGCTTCGTGCCAGGAGGTAATGAGGCGCGCGCGGGGGGAGGGGGGGGGGGTACTCGATATCACGCATGGCCGAACGAAGTAATGTTGTGGGAACCATTCTATTTTACTTTTTTAATTTTCCTTTCGACAATGTCCAGAGTCGTGCATGATGAATTTCATTATATCATGCTGTAGACGGAGTGCGCGTAAGTGTGCCTTTCGGCGGCAGGTACTTTAATGCCAAACGAGACAAAAACGAAATACCAGTCAGTGCCGAATATACCCCTACCACTTGCATCCAACAAACCCTGCCCCTCATTCCCTGCGTGCACTCAGCGAGTACCATTCACATCCATCCATGCCATAACGCCTCGAGTAGGTTTTACAATCTGTGAGCTCGGATCTTTAGGGGTGTTTTCGACTTGAATTTTGCGTCGCGAGGTCTGCACTTCGGAATCGTCGTCCGCAATTGGGAAATTTCCTGGTTCGATGCAAACGCGGCGCAGCCGCGTTCATAGCCAGTTTTGGCCCGTTATTGCTGCGGTTTAGGGTCAGGGTTAGGGGTTGGGTCTTCGCCCGTACCTTGATCCCAACATGAACCAAAATGCGTGAACAGCCTACCAACCTGAAGATCCGAGCTCACAGATTGTAAAAGGACCTCCCATAACGATATAATCTCCCCGTTGAATCGTGCTTTCCCGATGTGAACGGCGCTCGACCGCGCACGACCCCCCTAGGCAAGAAAAGTTCCGAACCATTTTTTTTTTTTTTTCAAAAACAAAAATGCTATTCAGTTTGTAGGACTGTACGTGGGACACTGTGGTGCGACCCTTTGACTGACCGCCGCCCCTGCGCTGAAAGCAGTACAATAAGGTCAAAACAGGCGCCTTGAAGATCTAGACTGGTCTCGTATAAATACGTAGCATCTTCGGGCACCGAATTCCTGTCAGGTTCCCATCAACCATGTGAGCAGTCGCAGCCCCGGTCGTCCCGGTGGTCTAGCGGAAGCTACCCTCGAATGCTACTGGCGTTGATCACGTGAGTTCGAATCCCACCCTCGTGAGATTTGTGAATGTATTTGCAAAAACGAAAAAGGAGTCAACTGCTGAGAGCGCGCTAGCGCGGGTACATAGGCGCCATCCGACACCGAGTCGAAGAGAGGGAAGAAGGGACTGATGAAGTTTTCTCGCGCTATGAAGGCCAGGCACGAAAACCGTAGAGAACCTACTACGCGTATGCCACCCCTGATCTAAATTACGACTGCACAGGAGGGAGAGAGAAAAGATGGGCGAATATATTGGATGTGGGAAGACAAAAACAAAATACAAGAACCGCAGTGGGGGGGGAGAGGGGGGAGGAGAGCCTGCTTATGTCACCCCTGATCAAGTTACGACCGCTGTAATAGTACGGAGAGAGAAAAGAAGGGCGAAGGTAGCAGATGGGAAGAACACAACGAAAGACAAAAACTCGTAAAAAAAAAAGAAAATAATTTGAGGTAAAATGGTATACTGCTGTACGCACCACCCGAGAAAACTTCTCAAGTATATATAGTATATCCTACGTACATACTTCGAAGTACAACTTTTGTAAAAAAAAAAAAAAAAAAAATGGGCAGGAAATCAGTTGGGTAGTTGCTGTAGTTCCCAGATTGAGCAGTTCGTCACTTCATCACCCGAGGAGGGAGCCTCGTGATCAGTGCTGGGCAGGAAAATCTTGGGGCCCAGTAGTACCCCTTCCTGATGAACCGCACTGTACTATTACAGGGGTCCATAGTTAACGGGACCAAATTTTGTTAGTAAAAATAGGAAAATATGTAGGTTTTTATGTACTCCATAGGTCCTGTTAACTACGGACCCCCGAAATACTAGCTAATGCTACTACAGCACTATTAATAGTAGCGTGCCTCTTCTGACTCCCTCCCTATTATCTCTGCTGCGCTCCGTCACCAGTACAGTACTAGCACAACACTATTACGGAGGGCCATAGTAAAAAGGACAAGATATTGTTAGTAAAAATAGGTAAGTATATAGGTTTTATGTATACCATAGGTCCTATTAACTATGGTCCCCCGTAATAGTATACTGCTGTAGCACTACTACAGCACTCGCTATCGGCCCTCCCACAAGAGAGAGAAAGAGAGAGAAAGGGACACACAAACAGACTCAGCCACAATAAGGCATGCCATAACATTTCCGGGGGCAGCGGTTGTACTAAAGTAAATGAGCAACACACACCCTTTCTCAAATATCACATCTATCTAGCCTTGGCCGGTATCTGGGTTTCTCAAGAGAGTGTCGTTTGAGCTGCTCAAGTCCCATCTCCAGTCTCCCTCCCAGTTCTTCGTGTTGTTGCACGCACTACTGCTGTGTCTACCATGACTACGTGCTACAAATACTATTAATACCGTGCTGTGCTCCACGCCGCGCTCTCGATCGATCGATCGAAACCAAAACACATCTCACACATCGAGAGTTCTTGCTGCCTGCGGAAAATAAACACAAAAAAAAATCAAGAAAAAAAAAGCGAAACAAAAAAACTTCAAAGCAAAATCCAGGCTTGTGCGTGCGACTCCTTTCCCTCTGTGAGCGATACCACAATGGTGCGCTCGACAGCAATATCGATGAACCGCAAACAAAACGCTGCTTGGGAGGGGGGGGGGGGGGGGGGGGGGCTGGGTCTGCATCCATCCCCGTAATAGCGCTAGCTCTCTTTGCCCTTTTTCCTACTCCCTAGACAGATCCTCGTCCAATTCCAAGTAGTTTGTTCCTGAAAACGTGGGTGCAGTGGTGCAAGAGGTATTACGAAGTTCTTGCTAAGGAAATCCCTCCTCCTCTTCACAGGCCCCACAGCCCCCGGGCAAAAACGCCTGCCCATATATATATATATATACATGAACATATACATAGTATTTGTCTGCGCAGCTTTTGTCTACGATGCACGATAGGGTGGGGGCAAGGGTGCATACTGCATACTGTATACCACACGCACAGCGAGTAAGCAAGGTATGCCACTTCTCGATGCCTCGCTCCGAGGCGCGTAAATAAAGAAACACGTACACACTCACACACCTCAAAGCGAGGGTGCGTGCGCGCGGGGGGCGGGAGGTGCGCTCAATATCATGCATGGCCGTAGTCGTATGACCATATACCCTCGCATCCCTACGATGCCGGGACGTAGCACGTCGGGTTTTCACCGACCAGGTGAACGCTGCTTGCACCAAGCGCGAAGCGCCGTGATGTGTTGGGCGAGTCGCATGAACGGTAAGCTGCGTCCTATTAAGAACCGCTTTTGAGGCGGATTTTCTCGCGTATGGATGACAGCGTCAACGAACTGGTTTAATTTCTGGTGTGGCCACTCCCAGAGACAGCAACGTGTTTACTATGTGACTGCCTCGTGGGTGCCTCACCATATACACACTACGTGATACGATCACCCTCCTTGTGCGGAGTGAAGGTTCTCTCCGCCCCAAACATGGTCTAACTCGACGGCCAGCCGTGGGGACCGCCAAAAAAAAAAAAAAACGATACCCTGGTTGTCTAGTCCACGCAGTGAGAGGCGTGTTTTACAGCGTCGTCGCCAACCGACGCCATATACCCAGTATACAATAGGGGGGGGGGGGGGGGGGCAAAACCTAATGCATCTGGTAGACAAAACACATAAAAAAAAAAAAACAACACACTGAGAAATATAGAAAAACAACGTGTCGTAGGGTTTCGCCCGTTTTCCTAGCAAGTCTTGGGATTTTGGTCGCCCTTCTATGTACGAGTAGGACCTCTGTTCTGTCCCACTGTAGGTTCGATTCGATTCGGTTCGATTCCGTTCGATTCGGTTCGATTCGAGTCAATTCGGTTCGGTTCGAGTCAATTCGGTTCGGTTCGAGTCGATTCGGTTCGTTTCGATTCGACGCGTCTGCACGCTACTACCAAACAGTCGCAAGCATCATCGGTGAGTGTCGAGGCTGCTCCTGTCCCCCAGCTCCTTCTGGACCGCTTGAGTCATCGCCGACAGGAACTCCGCCATTGTGCACGATTGCCGCTGCACGAAAAAAAAAAAAGAAGAAAAAAAAAAAAAAAGACAACGACAACGACAACAAATTAAAAAAAAAATATTACGGGGGACCATAGTAAATAGGACCTGCGGTAGACACAAAAACCTGTATATTTCCCAATTTTCACCAACAATATTTGGTCCTATTTACTAGGGTCCCCCGCGTAGTACCCATTCAATACAACAACACTACTACTACTACTACTACTACTACTACTACTGACCGAAACACACCTGCGGCAACCAAAAATAATCCCTCGGTTATCTGGAGGAACGCCACTCGCGCGCCGGGTGACCTAATAAAACTCTTCACACGCTTTCGTATATGCTGTTCTTGCGTACTAGTGTTTTCTTGCTTTCTTCTGTGGCCGTTCGGTGGAAACGCTCGATATTGGCGGGTCAGGCCGGCGTCAGGTCCGGGTGCCAAGTGGGCCCTGCCAGCGGCTAATTACATAAAATGATATGCCCGGTACATATGATACCTACAGTAGGGTCAGTTTGGAGGGGATAAGGTTAGGGTGGGATGAGGGTGTCCCAAGCGGGAGCAGGGTGGGGGTGTGTAATAGTTTAATTTGCATACCGGGTGTGCAATTAGGTGTCGTCTCGATCATGCCCAGGAACCACCGGTCCGAGGGCGGGGGGAGGGGGGCGGAAGGCAAAAAAAAAAAAAAAAAAAAAAAAAAAAAAAAAAAAAAAAAAAAAAAAAAAAAAAAAAAAAAAGGCCCGGCCGGACCCTAGTAGAGACTCAAGCACGAAAACGTGTAGGAAAAACAAGGTGCACACAATAACAAACTAAAAAAAAAAAAGAAACGAAAAAAAAAAAAACAAAAGAATACAATACAATGCAATACGATACAATGCACAAAAAACACTAACGAAACGAAACGAAACGAAACGAAACTTAACCAAACAAAATCAAACCGAACAGAAAATAAGCAATAACCAAAACAAAACAAAAGGTTGTGCTAGGTTTCCGTACTACAGGCAGGCGTCGCGCCTTTCTCACCTGCACGAAGAACGCGTGTGCCTGGAAGGGAAGCTTTCGCAGCGCCCGCCCGCTGAGTCCTTCCGCCAGAGCTGCTATCTGCACCAGCTCCTCCGCGGCCGCTTGCAGCCCGGTCCTAAGGAACGAGAAGCACCAGAAAAGCCACCCATTACAAAAAACAAGGGGCGGGGAGGGGTGGGGGCGAGGAAAAGAGTACTAACAACAAAACGAAGACAGTGAGTGTTTGCTTCTTCAACATCATGGGGGGGCAATAAGAGAAACGGCCGAGACAAAGACGCTCGCTAGGGTGCTGCACGCTGCAGGTTGCGTGCTTGCACCGCGCGAGCGGGCACACCAACAACGCAAGAGGTACACGGCACATGCAAAACGCACCGCCTGCGACGCACAGAAAACTAAACGAACACAAGGCCTTGAAAACAAAAAGGCGTCGCTGTATTCTTCCACGAACCCACCCACACGCACGAGGAACTGAGGGTTGATAGCTAAACAACCCATCACCGCTCGCAACTTTCAACCCCCCCCCAACCCTCCCTACGCCTCCTCCTGCCCCCTGCCTCCATCCCCCCTTCTACGCTCCCCCCCGCCAACCCCCTCATCACCTGACACCACGCGGTGTCCCATTCCCAACGCCTGCCAACGATGCCCGTGCTGCCACTGCTGCCGCTGCCGCTGCCGCCCCCTCCGTGTGCCCCCCCCTTTCCATGACCACATCCCCCTCGCCATCCGTACAAGCCCCCTTGCCGACTCCTCCCCCCCCTCCTCTTTGCTCATTCCCAACACTATCAGCACACGCCATCGAACCATCAGCACCAGCAACAGCACCAGCACCAGCAACAACACCATCAATTCGGATAGGTATGCCCTCGCCAGCTCCGCTTCTCTCCTCCTCCTCCTCTCTCCTCCTCCTCCTCCTCCTCCTCCTCTCCCTCCCCCCCCCCCCCCCCCCCCCCCGCTACCCCCCCTCCCTGCTCCTCCTCTTCCCTTCCCACCGCCACCTCCGACGCAACCCCCACCCCATTGAACGCCTCCGTGGGGGTGGGGGTCAGGGTGGGGGAAGGGTTGGATGTGAGTTCGACGGCCTTGGAGAAGGAAGGCGGAAGGTAGAAGGGGGGGGCGATTATGCCCACTCGTACCAGCTCCTCGAGGCACGAGTGCAGGACTTGGTAGCGCGCGGGGGCGGTAGGCAGACCGATGTACCTTTAGGAGGGGGGGCAGGGAGGGAGGGGGGGAGATAGGGACGGTTTCCGTCGCAGGTGATAGGAGAGGCCGGGAGGGGTGCAGTGGGATGCGGCGGGATAGTTTCGGGCGGACGGTGGGATGGACGGACGCTTCAGGGGCGCAATACGTACCTGGTGCGTGCCTGACCTTTTGGCGATTCGTGGCGTGGCGTGGGGGAGTTGCGGGGGGGGAGAGGGATGGACGGACGCTTTTGGGCGAAACATATGCCTGGTACCTGGTGTACGCGTGCCTGTTTTGTCGCGATTCGGTTGCGTCAAGCGTTTCGAGTTGCTGGGTGTGTTGGTATGTTGTTGCCAACCGGAATTAAGTCTTGTGTGTCTACAGTAGTCTACCGCAGCAACGCAACGACGAGCAAAACAACCAGGGCTGTTTGCGGGTCAGGTCGAGTCGAGAGTTTTTCGAATCTCACGGGTCGGGTCGCGTCGGGTCAACAGGTTTTCAAATCTCACGAGTCGGGTCGGTTCGGGTCGGATCTAGAGGTGATGAAAAGCTCACGGGTCGGGTCAGCTCATGACCCGCGAGAAACGGGTCGCTCGTGGGTCGGGCCAGCATGAACCGCGAGTTGTTTTCTGCTGGTCCGTGGGTCGGCCCCACGCATCCGGTCCGCGCATGCGACACTTGAAAAAGCTTCCCGCTTTCTGCCCAAGGGCTTCTCTCGTACCCAACACTCAATACTACTCCTTTGGTATAATCTTCAAACACTAAACCGCCGCCAAATCGATATTTACGCTTATTCCGCACTCATCCACACTCGGTACAGCCAGGTTACGTATCACTGTGGGGCACAAAAATGAACATTCTATCGTATTTGAAGTGTCGACCCACGGGTCGGATCCGCGGGTCGGACCCGTGTACTACTATAGGCAGTACCACAGAATGATATTGCGTTTGGAAGAGACAAATGGTCTCGCGGGTTTTGGTGACCCGGCCCGCCACATGACCCGTACATGACGGGTCGATCTGAACCTGGCGGGTCGGGTCGAGTCAGGCGGTGTTCAAAATCTCACAGGTCAAATCGGGTCGGGTGCTTTCAAATCTCGCGGGCCGGGTCGGGTCGGGTCGGGTCAGGAGCCTTCCAAAATCTCGCGGGTCGGGTCGAGTCAGCTGACCCGACCCGACTCGACCTGACTCGTGAACAGTCCTGCAAACAAGAAACGGCAGACACCACACCAAGTATAAACACAAAACAAAACACCCAACAGAGAACAAAAAACAAACTAAAACAAAGAACCAACCGAAACAAAAACGAAACAAAAAACACTACTAGGCAGGCATGTGTAACGCAACAGAAGGCTCCTTCCTCTCACTGTTTGATGTCGGCTCGGTCAACGAAGGCCAGATCTATCGCCTCCGACACGTTCGAGGTTGTGAGGATCAGCACATTGTCTCGCTCCCGGAGGTTATCGATCTGCCAGATGGTGTTCATAAAAGAAGAGGCGTGCGAACGGGTACTCACTAACATGCATGGCCGTAGTCGTATGACCATAGACCCTCGCATCCCTACAATGCCGGGACGGAGCACGTCGGGTTTTCACCGACCAGGCTTGCACCAAGCGCGAAGCGCCGTGAGGTGTTGGGCGAGTCGCATGAAGAGTGAGCTGCATCCTACTAAGAACCGCTTTAGAGGCGGATTTTCTTGCATATGGACGACAGCTTCAATGAAAAAAATTAACTTCTGGTGCGGCCACTTCCAGAGACAGCAATGGCTTTACTATGTAACTGCCTCGTGGGTGCCTCACCATATACACACTACGTGATACGATCATCCCCCTTGTGCGGAGGGAAGGTTCTCCCCGCACAAAAATGATCTAACTTGACCGCCAGCCGTGGTAACCGCCAAAAAAAAAAAAAAAACAAAAAAGGTACCCTGGCTGTCGGCGGGGGGGGGGGGGGGGGCACTCAGGGACCCATTACTTGGAACAGACACATAGAGGTAGCTTACTGCTTCTAGGCTACCGGATGGACTGCCGCAGCCGTGTTGGCAGTTGTGAGGGGTTTCGAACATCGGCTGGCGTCATACGACGAGCGCAGTAGATTGCTACAATAGTGTTCACGGCCGCCCACATTGTTGTAGGAGATAGGGCACGCCCTACTCAAGTATAGGGCATGCCTTAATCAAAGCCTTACTCTTGGGCTGAGTGAGGCAAGAGATCTGAAGCCCGGCTATTATCCGCGCCGTGCGACCGGAAATCTCCCAAAACAAACACTTTTGCATTTTTCAAAAATTGTTTTACGTAGACTACAGCATTTGTAGTAGTCTACATACGTACAGCGTGTAAGCTCCTCTCTCTGTGCCTTCTATCCGCGCACACAGCTGGCAAAACCAAGGCATGTCTTGATACAAATATCCACCAGCGCAAGCTAGTTTCCTGTCGAGAGTGAGGCATGCCTTATCATTGTTACACAAGGCACTCGCTAAAAGTACTATAATAGAGCGTGAGTTCGCAAAAATAACGATACCATCGACGAGCAGTGGGAATGCTGAATGAACCGTACTGCTGTGCATTTCCATGAGCCCCAAAAAGGAAGGCATGTGCTATGGGGGGAGAAGGGACGACACATGCAGCGATGACGGCTTGTCAAGATGAGGGCAGAACTAGTCACGAGGTGAGCTGGGAACTAAACGTGACGACCAAAACAAAACGGACAATGACAGCAGCACTGCTACTGCTATCAGTAGAATAATTCGTATACTACTACTACCACTACTACTACTACTACTACTACTACTACTACTACTACTACTACTACTACTACTACTACTACTACTACTACTACTACTACTGCTGCTTCTACTACTACTACTACTACTACTACTACTACTACTACTACTACTACTACTACTACTACTACTACTACTACTACTACTACTACTACTACTGCTGCTGCTGCTGCTGCTGCTGCTGCTGCTGCAACTACTACTACTATGTACCACCACCACCAGCACCACCACCAACCACCACCATCGCCGCAATTACCACAAATTCCTACTGCACGGCGGCGGAGGCCACAGCAACTTGCGTCGGTAGCATAGACACGTCGTAGACCTCGTGGCGCCAATAAAAACAAAAGTGCTTGCGTTTCCAACGCAGGGCAAATACACCCTCGCGGGCAAGACAAACAAAACAATACAATAAACACCAAAAGTATAGTAGTACTGTACTATGGATGGTATAACATTAACAGTACCACAGCAGTATCATAGCACCGTGGAGCCTACCGTAAAGTCGCACCTGAGTGAGCACGGCGTTGACAACTCGCACCGCATCCGAGGGTTCGTTGCCGCCCATCGCCGCCGACCTTGCCGCCGTCAGACTCTCCACCTGCACAGGATACAAACGACACAGACATCAACAACGAAACAACAACAACCAAAAATGACGGAAGGCGAACAGCGACGGCGATTATTCATAACGCGAACACACACACAAACACACACGAAAAAAAAAAAGCAGATCGTTCAAACGCACAAAAGAGGAGAATGAATGGCAGCACGGTTTCTCACAAGGAAAAACAAAACAAAACAAACAAAAAAAAAAAACAGCCCCCGCCGGTGCGAGACGCGTATGTACGCACTGTTTGTGAGAGCAAGAGGAAAAGCATGTCGGTATCGGTTACCATCAGTTTTGGGTTGAGACATGCATGGAGAGGCACGCGAAAGAACATTGAGAAAACCAGACCATGGCGTACCGTACCATACCATCACCACTTCATCCATCTGTATGCAGCGGTAGCACCGCTAGGACACTTTGCACCAAAAAAAAAAGCGACCTCCGTACCGTCGTGGGACATAGCGCCGCCAAGGAGACAGTCAAATCGCAGCCAAGCCGCACGGACGAGTCTCCAAGATATTCTGCTACTATTAATAACAGTCAAGCACACCATATATACAATCAATAGAAAGACCGCGCGGTTTCTGACCCCTTCTAGACCGACCGCCTCTCTCCAAACCAAAACCAGTGCGCACGATAAGACAATAAGGCCAGAATAGACCTTGACGCACCCCCGAGAAAGACCGTATCACCAATGACAGCACAACAGCATCTCTGCTGACAATGGGGTGCGGCTCGTCCTGTGAAGATGATCACGAGCGATCAGCGTTGAAGCTCCGTAGGGACGTTTTATGGGCGATCAACGTTGAAGGTCGTGATGCATGCGGTCGGGGTGGCAAATAATCATATGCGTGCTGTATAACAGATAGATGTTAATTTACACAGCCGCCTATCGCAGAGTGTAGGGCATGGCTTACTTTTGAGCTGGGTTGAGCAGGGGATGGGGGGCAGAACATCATGCGAAGCCGGAGACCCGCGCGGTGTGACCGAAAATCTGTGAGGTCGTTTAAATTTTTCTTCATCCTTCCACCGCCCAGCGCGCATGGTTGACGACAATAAGGCACGCCCTAAAAAAAACAAACAATGAGATGGTCCAAGGCCTTTGTACTGGTGTATACCCCTCCGTCTCGAAATTCAAAGACCGTCCGGATTCAACACTAAGCTACGAACACTCATTTTTGTTTCGGGACAGAGTGGTGGTAGGGTATAGTGTACCAGGCATTTTTGCTGCACCGCTGTGGGAGTATTTCCGCACATACCTCGTCGACGAGAACGCAGACCAGGCTGTCCTCGTCGTCTGCAAGCTCCAGGATGTGCTCGAACAGCCGCTGCACCAGCTTGCCGCTCTCCGAGAACCACTTTCAGGGCGAACAGCAGCAGCAACAAACAAAAAAAAAAAACACACACAAAAAAAAACCCAGCTTGAAAACACGACGACGAACAAAAGCAAACCGTAGACAGTACGCGCAATCGAAGCATCACTCGTATCACACACGGCTTGCAAATATGAGCTTTCGACGGAATCCTCGATCTCGCAGCTGATGCTTCATTTTTTTTTTTCTTCTAATTTTATAAATATTTTTCTAAAAAGAAAATAATAAAATAACCAAAAAAAAAACGACATGGAAAACGTAAAGGGTTTCATCGGCGGTACGATAAGGCGGTGTAAGCACAGGGGCCACGCCGCGCCCCCTGACTGCCTCCACCCTCTTGGAGACTTTGCTTACCGATCGACCAAGAACAAAAGGAGTGCGTGCTCAGCAACAGGCTAGGAACAGTCGCGCGCAAACAGCTACGTGTACGACTATCAGCAAGCTGTTGCGCTAGTCGTAATTTTACGTACCAGAACCTGGCAGCTGTGTGTAACGACTATCAGCAAGCTGTTGCGCTTGTCGAAATTTTACGTACCAGAGCCTGGTGTGATAACTCCCAAGGTTGCGCCCCGGAGAAAATCTCCTTCCCCAGCAGCAGCCCGGGGGGCTGCTTCGCTCCGTGTGGCCACCGATGCTGCCGTCATCGATCGGCTTAATATATCTCAACATTTTTTTCCTTCCGGAGTAAATAATTTCCAAAGGGCTGTTATTGTAAGGTTATCGTATCCCTTTAAACTTGCAACCGGGCCAAACTACTCGAAAGTAGTGTGGGAGAGTTTTGTAGACCTGGGAAGGCTTTGATCAACAGGAGCTAGAACCGAGTCCAATTTTTTGGCGCCATAATGCTTGAAATTAGTGTGGATTGATGATTGCAGATGCGGCACGGCACAGAAAAACGTATCGCGGCGGCTCTCTCCTCTCATATAGCTACCGTGAGTAAATATGTACCTTGCTGAACAAGCTGTGGGCGTTGATCTCCAGGAGCTGTCCGCTGGAGTAGGTGTCCCCCAGACGGATGCTGAGCTTGTGCGCCAGAGCTTTGCACAGCGAAGTTTTGCCGGTGCCGGGAGGGCCGTGAAGCAAGACCACCCTGCAAGGTTAAAAAACGACGCAACGTGTATCAGAAGCGTCGCTGAGCATCACAGCGGCAACAATATAGAAGCAGCGGTAGCATACCCCCCCCCCCTCTCGCCCCCTTTCCTCTTGCCCTCTCCTCCCAGCCCCCAACCCACTGTCGCTGCGAGTCGGTGCATAAGCCAATCAACACCCCTCTCCTTCTCTGTGCTACCCATCCCCACCCCCTCGGCCGTCACGGTAAGCAATGCCACGCGGCATGCGTGTGCCTAACCCCCATCCCAACGTCCTTCCCCCCAGCCCATTATCATCATGAACAACAGTGCCCCCCCTCCTGCCCGGACCTCTCCGCACCCTCTGTCGCCGTGAGCACCAATGGCGTGCAACCGGTCACCGATCGCGACAAAATACCACCACGAAGGAAAAGCGGACCACGTGCATACGGGGGGGGGGGGGGGGCAAGATCAACGCACAACAGGTAAGGTAAAGGCGCTGACGTGGTAGAACAGGCTACAGGACACTTGTGTACAGGACACCTGAGTACAGGACACCTGTGTACAGCTTTCCTATTTCTTGCGATTGCCATTGCTCTAGGAGGGTGGTAGATATTAATAGCACCGGGGAACAAAGAAGCATATCGAAACATACCGAATGTGCAGGTCTTGCTGGTCTTGCCGCACCCCCGGGCTAGTTGCCCACGTTTTCACCCACGATGGTAAGGGGCACGTCGCCGAAAACACCTCGGAGTCACGGGTGGTACCTCGCGCGGTAATGTATGGGATACGGTAGCTACGGGAAGAGGAGTTAGAGTGCCTACATACAGCAGTACCTGTTCCAGGAGATGACGTTTTTGCTTACTCCCTTGCCGGTAAAGAGCAGCGCCGTGCTGGCGTACTCCAGAAGGTGGTTCTTCACGCCCTGCTCCAGGACCAGGCTCTCCCACACCTCATCGAACCAACGACAGCAACGGGAACAACATGAAGGAAGAACGACAAAAAGGAAGGAAGACTCGAAGGAGGATAACACACCACCCCCACCACCACCACCACCACCACCAACAACACAACCAGCTACACGAAAACGAGAACAAGAACAATCTTGAGAACGAACGAGTCAACAAAACGACACAGCACGAACTTCAACAGCAACGTCAACGGAAGCGTCAACACTAAAACCCAGTACCTCAGCGGTCAATACTAAATCCAACACAGCCACTGCCTATACTGCTGGGATACACTTCGTACAATGCCGGACGCAGCAAGAGCAGCACACAGCACATCACATCCAGCATCCACGACAACTATTAATAATGCTTTTCTCAAAACGATCGCGATCGCGTGCGCGTGGCACCAAAACTAGATCTCACCCCTTCGAGGCCGGCCGAAGGCAGCACCCACTGGTCGCAAGCGTTTATCTCCTCCTCCTCGCCCGCCCCGTCGATCATCTCCTGCTCCGGCCCATCCTAAGCGAAGCACAATGTGCAACGCACAAGCAACGGGCAAGGTGTAAGGTGCAACCTCTGAAACATGTTAAAGGACGACTGGGGGACTTGGGTTTGGGGGGGGGGGGGGGGGGGGGGGGCGACCGAGTGAGAAAGGGCTGTTCACCATTGTTTTCTGGGTGGCAAGTGCAATACATGGTTGACGTGGAAAAATCCAGGAATATTTCCAACAAAACTGCTTGTGTTTGTTTCTTTGGCCACCCTGACCCTGACGCCAATCCTGATCCTAGTAAGTACTCTGTCCCTGATCCTAGTCAATACGCAAATCCTTACCCTAGTCAAGACCCTAGTCCTGATCTTAGCCAATACCCTGATCCCGACCTACTCCCAACGCCACTCCCAGCTCTAGCCCTGGCCCTGACCCTAATTCCGACCCTGACCTCAACCCTAGCCCCGGCCCTGACTCTAATCCTGACCTAACCCCGACCCTAGCTCTCACCCTGACCCCAATCCTGACCTAACGGCTGACCCTCACACTAATCCTCACCGTAATCCTACTTGTAACCCTAATTATGACCGTGACCGCGAGCCGTGTCATGCAAGCGGGGTGCGGGTGCCGGGGGCGATGGGCAAAAACGGGTTTCTACTACGAATGGTATACTGCCTGGTATACTGGTATGTCGTTCACTTTTCTCTGCGGAGGCTGTTGATAGATAGGACTACAGCAGTACTACTATTACTACTGCTATTAATAGTACTACTATTACTACTACTATTAATAGTACTACTATTACTACTACTATTAATAGTACTACTATTACTACTACTATTAAT